>JABXNX010002164.1:0-45940 GCA_014843695.1 Archivesica marissinica | reverse complement strand
AACGTTCACTGTATAACGTACAAGTGAAATCATTGTCCGACCGTATAACGTTCACTGTATAACGTACAAGTGAAATCATTGTCCGACCGGATAACGTTCACTGTATAACGTACAAGTGAAATCATTGTCCGACCGTATAACGTTCACTGTATAACGTACAAGTGAAATCATTGTCCGACCGTACAACGTTCACTGTATAACGTACAAGTGAAATCATTGTCTGACCGTATAACGTTCACTGTATAACGTACAAGTGAAATCATTGTCTGACCGTATAACGTTCACTGTATAACGTACAAGTGCAATCATTGTCCGACCGTATAACGTTCACTGTAAAACATACAAGTGAACTCATTTTCCGACCGTATAACGTTCACTGTATAACATACAAGTGAAATCATTGTCCGAACGTATAACGTACAAGTGAAATCATTGTACGACCGTATAACGTACAAGTGAAATCATTGTCCGACCGTATAACGTACAAGTGAAATCATTGTCTGACCGTATAACATTCACTGTATAACGTACAAGTGAAATCATTGTCCGACCGTATAACATTCACTGTATAACGTACAAGTGAAATCATTGTCTGACCGTATAACATTCACTGTATAACGTACAAGTGAAATCATTGTCTGACCGTATAACATTCACTGTATAACGTACAAGTGAAATCATTGTCCGACCGTATAACGTTCACTGTATAACGTACAAGTGAAATCATTGTCCGAATATAGCGTTCACTGTATAACATACAAGTGAAATCATTGTCCGACCGTATAACGTTCACTGTATAACGTACATGTGAAATCATTGTCCGACCGTATAACGTTCACTGTATAACGTACAAGTGAAATCATTGTCCGACCGTATAACGTACAAGTGAAATCATTGTCGACCGCATAACGTTCACTGTATAACGTACAAGTGACATCATTGTCCGACCATATAGTGTTCACTGTATAACATACAAGTGAAATCATTGTCCGACCGTATAACGTACAAGTGATATCATTGTCCGACCGTATAACATAATTATATGTGAAATCATTGTCCGACCGTATAACGTTCACTGTATAACGTACAAGTGAAATCATTGTCCGATCGTATAACGTTCACTGTATAACGTACAAGTAAAATCATTGTCCGACCGTACAACTTTCACTGTATAATCTACAAGTGAAATCATTGTCCGACCGTATAACGTTCACTGTATAACGTACAAGTGAAATCATTGTCCGACCGTATAACGTTCACTGTAAAACATACAAGTGAAATCATTGTCCGACCGTATAACGTTCACTGTATAACGTACAAGTGAAATCATTGTCCGACCGTATAACGTTCACTGTGTAACGTACAAGTGAAATCATTGTCCGACCGTATAACATTCAAGTGAAATCATTGTCCGAACATATAACGTACAAGTGAAATCATTGTCCGACTGTATAACGTTCACTGTTATGTACAAGTGAAATCATTGTCCGACCGTATAACGTTCACTGTATAACATACAAGTGAAATCATTGTTCGACCGTATAACGTACAAGTGAAATCATTGTCCGACCGTATAACGTTCACTGTATAACGTACAAGTGAAATCATTGTCCGACCGTACAACGTTCACTGTATAACGTACAAGTGAAATCATTGTCTGACCGTATAACGTTCACTGTATAACGTACAAGTGAAATCATTGTCCGACCGTATAACGTTCACTGTATAACGTACAAGTGAAATCATTGTCCGACCGTATAACGTTCACTGTATAACGTACAAGTGAAATCATTGTCCGACCGTATAACGTTCACTGTATAACGTACAAGTGAAATCATTGTCCGACCGTATAACGTTCACTGTATAACGTACAAGTGAAATCATTGTCTGACCGTATAACGTTCACTGTATAACGTACAAGTGAAATCATTGTCCGACCGTATAACGTTCACTGTATAACGTACAAGTGAAATCATTGTCCGACCGTATAACGTTCACTGTATAACATACAAGTGAAATCATTGTCCGACCGTATAACGTACAAGTGAAATCATTGTCCGACTGTATAACGTACAAGTGAAATCATTGTCCGACCGTATAACGTACAAGTGAAATCATTGTCGACCGTATAACATTCACTGTATAACGTACAAGTGAAATCATTGTCCGACCGTATAACATTCACTGTATAACGTACAAGTGAAATCATTGTCCGACCGTATAACGTTCACTGTATAACGTACAAGTGAAATCATTGTCTGACCGTATAACATTCACTGTATAACGTACAAGTGAAATCATTGTCCGACCGTATAACATTCACTGTATAACGTACAAGTGACATCATTGTCCGACCATATAGCGTTCACTGTATAACATACAAGTGAAATCATTGTCCGACCGTATAACGTACAAGTGAAATCATTGTCCGACCGTATAACGTACATGTGAAATCATTGTCCGACCGTATAACGTTCACTGTATAACGTACAAGTGAAATCATTGTCCGACCGTAAAGTTCACTGTATAACGTACAAGTGAAATCATTGTCCGACCGTATAACGTTCACTGTATAACGTACAAGTGAAATCATTGTCCGACCGTATAACGTTCACTGTATAACATACAAGTGAAATCATTGTCCGACCGTAATTCAGTATAACGTACAAGTGATATCATTGTCCGACCGTATAACATATATGTGAAATCATTGTCCGACCGTATAACGTTCACTGTATAACGTACAAGTGAAATCATTGTCCGATCGTATAACGTTCACTGTATAACGTACAAGTAAAATCATTGTCCGACCGTACAACTTTCACTGTATAATCTACAAGTGAAATCATTGTCCGACCGTATAACGTTCACTGTATAACGTACAAGTGAAATCATTGTCTGACCGTATAACGTTCACTGTATAACGTACAAGTGAAATCATTGTCCAACCGTATAACGTTCACTGTATAACATACAAGTGAAATCATTGTCCGACTATATAACGTACAAGTGAAATCATTGTACGACCGTATAGCGTACAAGTGAAATCATTGTCTGACCGTATAACGTACAAGTGAAATCATTGTCCGACCGTATAACGTTCACTGTATAACGTACAAGTGAAATCATTGTCCGATCGTACAACCGTACAACGTTCACTGTATAACGTACAAGTAAAATCATTGTCCGACCGTACAACGTTCACTGTATAATGTACAAGTGAAATCATTGTCCGACCGTATAACGTTTACTGTATAACGTACAAGTGAAATCATTGTCCGACCGCATAACATTCAAGTGAAATCCGTGTCCGACATTATAACTTTCACTGTATAGCGTACAAGTGAAATCATTGTCCAACCGTATAACGTTCACTGTATACCGTACAAGTGAAATCATTGTCCGATTGTTTAACGTACCAGTGAAATCATTTTCCGACCGTATAGCATACAAGTGAAATCATTGTCCGACCGTATAACGTTCACTGTATAACGTACAAGTGATATCATTTTCCGACCGTATAACGTTCACTGTATAACGTACAAGTGAAATCATTGTCCGATCGTACAACGTTCACTGTATAACATACAAGTAAAATCATTGTCCGACCGTACAACGTTCACTTTATAATGTACAAGTGAAATCATTGTCCGACCGTATAACGTTCACTGTGTAACGTACAAGTGAAATCATTGTCCGACCGTATAACATTCAAGTGAAATCATTGTCCGAACGTATAACGTACAAGTGACATCATTGTCCGACCGTATAACATACAAGTGAAATCATTGTCTGACAGTATAACGTTCACTGTTTAACGTACAAGTGAAATCATTGTCCGACCGTATAACGTTCACTTTATAACGTACAAGTGAAATCATTGTCCGACTGTATAACGTTCACTGTATAGCGTACAAGTGAAATCATTGTCCGACCGTATAACGTTCACTGTATAACGTACAAGTGAAATCATTGTCCGACTGTTAACGTACAGTGAATCATTTTCACCGTATAGCATACAAGTGAAATCATTGTCCGACCGTATAACGTTCACTGTATAACGTACAAGTGAAATCATTCCGACCGTATAACGTTCACTGTATAACGTACAAGTGAAATCATTGTCCGACCGTATAACGTTCACTGTATAACGTACAAGTGAAATCATTGTCCGACCGTACAACGTTCACTGTATAATGTACAAGTGAAATCATTGTCCGACCGTATAACGTTCACTGTATAACGTACAAGTGAAATCATTGTCCGACCGTATAACATTCAAGTGAAATCATTGTCCGAACGTATAACGTACAAGTGAAATCATTGTCCGACCGTATAACATACAAGTGAAATCATTGTCTGACAGTATAACGTTCACTGTATAACGTACAAGTGAAATCATTGTCCGACCGTATAACGTTCACTTTATAACGTACAAGTGAAATCATTGTCCGACCGTATAACGTTCACTGTTTAACGTACAAGTGAAATCATTGTCGGACCGTATAACGTTCACTGTATAACATACAAGTGAAATCATTGTTCGACCGTATAACGTACAAGTGAAATCATTGTCCGACCGTATAACGTTCACTGTATAACGTACAAGTGAAATCATTGTCCGACCGTACAACGTTCACTGTATAACGTACAAGTGAAATCATTGTCTGACCGTATAACGTTCACTGTATAACGTACAAGTGAAATCATTGTCCGACCGGATAACGTTCACTGTATAACGTACAAGTGAAATCATTGTCCGACCGTATAACGTTCACTGTATAACGTACAAGTGAAATCATTGTCCGACCGTACAACGTTCACTGTATAACGTACAAGTGAAATCATTGTCTGACCGTATAACGTTCACTGTATAACGTACAAGTGCAATCATTGTCCGACCGTATAACGTTCACTGTAAAACATACAAGTGAACTCATTTTCCGACCGTATAACGTTCACTGTATAACATACAAGTGAAATCATTGTCCGAACGTATAACGTACAAGTGAAATCATTGTACGACCGTATAACGTACAAGTGAAATCATTGTCCGACCGTATAACGTACAAGTGAAATCATTGTCTGACCGTATAACATTCACTGTATAACGTACAAGTGAAATCATTGTCCGACCGTATAACATTCACTGTATAACGTACAAGTGAAATCATTGTCTGACCGTATAACATTCACTGTATAACGTACAAGTGAAATCATTGTCTGACCGTATAACATTCACTGTATAACGTACAAGTGAAATCATTGTCTGACCGTATAACATTCACTGTATAACGTACAAGTGACATCATTGTCCGACCATATAGCGTTCACTGTATAACATACAAGTGAAATCATTGTCCGACCGTATAACGTTCACTGTATAACGTACAAGTGAAATCATTGTCCGACCGTATAACGTTCACTGTATAACGTACAAGTGAAATCATTGTCCGACCGTATAACGTACAAGTGAAATCATTGTCCGACCGTATAACGTTCACTGTATAACGTACAAGTGAAATCATTGTCCGACCGTATAACGTTCACTGTATAACGTACAAGTGAAATCATTGTCCGACCGTATAACGTTCACTGTATAACATACAAGTGAAATCATTGTCCGACCGTATAACGTACAAGTGAAATCATTGTCCGACCGTATAACGTACAAGTGAAATCATTGTCCGACCGTATAACGTTCACTGTATAACGTACAAGTGAAATCATTGTCCGACCGTATAACGTACAAGTGAAATCATTGTCCGACCGTATAACATAATTAAAGTGAAATCATTGTCCGACCGTATAACGTACAAGTGATATCATTGTCCGACCGTATAACATAATTATATGTGAAATCATTGTCCGACCGTATAACGTTCACTGTATAACGTACAAGTGAAATCATTGTCCGACCGTATAACGTTCACTGTATAACGTACAAGTGAAATCATTGTCCGACCGTACAACTTTCACTGTATAACGTACAAGTGAAATCATTGTCCGACCGTATAACATTCAAGTGAAATCATTGTCCGAACGTATAACGTACAAGTGAAATCATTGTCCGACCGTATAACGTTCACTGTATAACGTACAAGTGAAATCATTGTCCGACCGTATAACGTTCACTGTATAACGTACAAGTGAAATCATTGTCCGACCGTATAACGTTCACTGTATAACATACAAGTGAAATCATTGTCCGACCGTATAACGTACAAGTGAAATCATTGTCCGACCGTATAACGTTCACTGTATAACGTACAAGTGAAATCATTGTCCGACCGTACAACGTTCACTGTATAACGTACAAGTGAAATCATTGTCTGACCGTATAACGTTCACTGTATAACGTACAAGTGAAATCATTGTCCGACCGTATAACGTTCACTGTATAACGTACAAGTGAAATCATTGTCCGACCGTATAACGTTCACTGTATAACGTACAAGTGAAATCATTGTCCGACCGTACAACGTTCACTGTATAACGTACAAGTGAAATCATTGTCTGACCGTATAACGTTCACTGTATAACGTACAAGTGAAATCATTGTCCGACCGTATAACGTTCACTGTAAAACATACAAGTGAACTCATTGTCCGACCGTATAACGTTCACTGTATAACATACAAGTGAAATCATTGTCCGAACGTATAACGTACAAGTGAAATCATTGTACGACCGTATAACGTACAAGTGAAATCATTGTCCGACCGTATAACGTACAAGTGAAATCATTGTCTGACCGTATAACATTCACTGTATAACGTACAAGTGAAATCATTGTCCGACCGTATAACATTCACTGTATAACGTACAAGTGAAATCATTGTCTGACCGTATAACATTCACTGTATAACGTACAAGTGAAATCATTGTCTGACCGTATAACATTCACTGTATAACGTACAAGTGAAATCATTGTCTGACCGTATAACATTCACTGTATAACGTACAAGTGACATCATTGTCCGACCATATAGCATTCACTGTATAACATACAAGTGAAATCATTGTCCGACCGTATAACGTTCACTGTATAACGTACATGTGAAATCATTGTCCGACCGTATAACGTTCACTGTATAACATACAAGTGAAATCATTGTTCGACCGTATAACGTACAAGTGAAATCATTGTCCGACCGTATAACGTTCACTGTATAACGTACAAGTGAAATCATTGTCCGACCGTACAACGTTCACTGTATAACGTACAAGTGACATCATTGTCCGACCATATAGCGTTCACTGTATAACATACAAGTGAAATCATTGTCCGACCGTATAACGTTCACTGTATAACGTACAAGTGAAATCATTGTCCGACCGTATAACGTTCACTGTATAACGTACATGTGAAATCATTGTCCGACCGTATAACGTACAAGTGACATCATTGTCCGACCATATAACGTTCACTGTATAACATACAAGTGAAATCATTGTCCGACCGTATAACGTACAAGTGATATCATTGTCCGACCGTATAACATAATTATATGTGAAATCATTGTCCGACCGTATAACGTACAAGTGAAATCATTGTCCGATCGTATAACGTTCACTGTATAACGTACAAGTAAAATCATTGTCCGACCGTACAACTTTCACTGTATAACGTACAAGTGAAATCATTGTCCGACCGTATAACATTCAAGTGAAATCATTGTCCGAACGTATAACGTACAAGTGAAATCATTGTCTGACCGTATAACGTTCACTGTATAACGTACAAGTGAAATCATTGTCTGACCGTATAACGTTCACTGTATAACGTACAAGTGCAATCATTGTCCGACCGTATAACGTTCACTGTAAAACATACAAGTGAAATCATTGTCCGACTATATAACGTACAAGTGAAATCATTGTACGACCGTATAACGTACAAGTGAAATCATTGTCCGACCGTATAACGTTCACTGTAAAACATACAAGTGAAATCATTGTCCAACCGTATAACGTTCACTGTATAACATACAAGTGAAATCATTGTCCGACTATATAACGTACAAGTGAAATCATTGTACGACCGTATAACGTACAAGTGAAATCATTGTCTGACCGTATAACGTACAAGTGAAATCATTGTCCGACCGTATAACGTTCACTGTATAACGTACAAGTGAAATCATTGTCCGATCGTACAACTGTATAACGTTCACTGTATAATGCACAAGTGATATCATTGTCCGACCGTATAACATACATGTGAAATCATTGTCCGACCGTATAACGTTCACTGTATAACGTACAAGTGAAATCATTGTCCGATCGTACAATGTTCACTGTATAACATACAAGTAAAATCATTGTCCGACCGTACAACGTTCACTGTATAATGTACAAGTGAAATCATTGTCAAACCGTATAACGTACAAGTGAAATCATTGTCCGACCGCATAACATTCAAGTGAAATCCGTGTCCAACCGTATAACGTTCACTGTATACCGTACAAGTGAAATCATTGTCCGACTGTTTAACGTACCAGTGAAATCATTGTCCGACCGTATAGCATACAAGTGAAATCATTGTCCGACCGTATAATGTACAAGTGAAATCATTGTCTGACCGTATAACGTACAAGTGAAATCATTGTCCGACCGCATAACGTACAAGTGAAATCATTGTCCGACCGTATAACGTTCACTGTATAACGTACAAGTGAAATCATTGTCCGACCGTATAACGTTCACTGTATAACATACAAGTGAAATCATTGTCCGACCGTATAGCGTTCACTGTATAACGTACAAGTGAAATCATTGTCCGACTGTATAACATTCAAGTGAAATCATTGTCCGACCGTATAACGTACAAGTGAAATCATTGTCCGACCGTATAACGTACAAGTGAAATCATTGTCCGACCGTATAACGTTCACTGTATAACATACAAGTGAAATCATTGTTCGACCGTATAATGTACAAGTGAAATCATTGTCCGACCGTATAACATACAAGTGAAATCATTGTCTGACCGTATAACGTTCACTGTATAACGTACAAGTGAAATCATTGTCCGACCGTACAACGTTCACTGTATAACGTACAAGTGAAATCATTGTCTGACCATATAACGTTCACTGTATAACGTACAAGTGAAATCATTGTCCAACCGTATAACGTTCACTGTATACCGTACAAGTGAAATCATTGTCCGACTGTTTAACGTACCAGTGAAATCATTGTCCGACCGTATAACATACAAGTGAAATCATTGTCCGACTGTATAACGTACAAGTGAAATCATTGTCTGACCGTATAACGTACAAGTGAAATCATTGTCCGACCGTATAACGTACAAGTGAAATCATTGTCCAACCGTATAACGTTCACTGTATACCGTACAAGTGAAATCATTGTCCGACTGTTTAACGTACCAGTGAAATCATTGTCCGACCGTATAACGTACAAGTGAAATCATTGTCCGACCGCATAACGTACAAGTGAAATCATTGTCCGACCGTATAGCGTTCACTGTATAATGTACAAGTGAAATCATTGTCCGACCGTATAACGTTCACTGTATAACATACAAGTGAAATCATTGTCCGACCGTATAACGTTCACTGTATAACGTACAAGTGAAATCATTGTCCGACCGCATAACATTCAAGTGAAATCATTGTCCGACCGTATAACATTCAAGTGAAATCATTGTTCGACCGTATAATGTACAAGTGAAATCATTGTCCGACCATATAACGTACAAGTGAAATCATTGTCCGACCGTATAACGTTCACTGTATAACATACAAGTGAAATCATTGTTCGACCGTATAACGTACAAGTGAAATCATTGTCCGACCGTATAATATACAAGTGAAATCATTGTCTGACCGTATAACGTTCACTGTATAACGTACAAGTGAAATCATTGTCCGACCGTACAATGTTCACTGTATAACGTACAAGTGAAATCATTGTCTGACCGTATAACGTTCACTTTATAACGTACCTCAGTTGTAGTATTGGACTATTGATTGAGTGGTCAGTCGAAGGTTCGAATGCTATTAGCGATATGTCCTTGAGCAAGAAATTTTATCCACAACTATTTTAGTTGTAAATGGTAGAGTAGATCAATTTTATCTTGTTTTTAAAATATTAAGTTGTCGCTCATAAAAGCTCCGGAGAGATATATTACTAATTTAAAATGTTGCATAAATACAGATTATGATAACACTCCAGTCTGGCTTGTGCTAAGCAACCACATAAAGGAGGTTGTAATTGTGGCCATTGATGTATTGACTGTTGAATAGGGTATATTTTCGTAGGAAATGAGGCATTTGAGATACCTAAATGACAGTGATTGTTAACCAGGTCAGGCCGTATACCTCGGCATAGTCATATCTCGAACTACGTGTGTATACCTATCTGCGATAGTGATCAATTCTGTGAATTCACCATACTGCATGTATGTAACATGAAATGTAATGGGGTCTTTGTACTCTGTTGTGCCATAATGGGTGGAGGGACTAGATAACCCTAACCCTAACCCTAGATAAGCACAAACAATCAATGCCTCTCAAATGTGATGAGAAAATTAAAAAATATTATTTTTAGCTTGATACACCAACATATAAGGCCTTTCCGTTGCATGTATTCGTGTTCAGCATGCGCATCCATGAACAATCGTTCATATAGAAATGATGTTGGTACTATTCCATGTGTCCATTCCGCTTCTGCGACAAAATGGTAACAGGGGGGGGGTAAGATGCCTCCCAAAAGCTTGCAGCACAAGATGCTATAGCAGTTGCCACAGTTTCATCCACAGCAGCAAGCATTTCCACACTTAAACCATGGCAACGTGTTTTCCTCCCTCTCCGCCAACTCGCCATGGATATCAGTTTAATGTTGTCGAGACTAGCCCGATCACTACAAACAGCAATGACAGTAACAATAACTTTCAATCTGGGCTTGCTGCTTAGTATGGCTATGACAGCATTAGAGTAAGACCATAGTGTCCTGTTGATAGTTCCAGGACTGGCCGACTGTTATCGGCCATGTTGACGCCAAACCTGGTTATCAATTTCTTCTGATACCTTATGCAAATGTCATGTTACACTAAAAACCTATTTGTTCATATAGTTAAACAATCAGATAGCCCTATCTAAATGAATAACTCCATTTTCTAATGCAATGTTATATGTGCAAATCGGATCTCGATGGGATTAACGATTAAAAAAAAAGTGATAATGACTGATGCGGAAAACAGTTTTACTATATATCCAGTAACAATATATCTCCGTCATCTTACAGATATAACTCCTATATTAGAGAGATATATCTCCTATATTAGAGAGATATAACTCCTATATTAGAGAGATATAACTCCTATATTAGAGCGATATATCTCCTATATTAGAAAGATATGTATCTGTCTGCATATCCTATATGTACTTTCATGGGTTTAGTTTGGGTTGGCTGTTACCTTTAAATGATGGCACATTTAATAAAGACTCTGTGCATGTACGTATATTTTTATATGTCTGGCTGCAGATACGATATGTACATGTACTTTAGATAAATGTTTGTCCAGCGTAGCTAGTTGACTTATGAACCTGTGACACTTTCATGTCCGTTCTCCCCAATATACCTCTGTTAGAAAGGAGTACCTCACAAAGTGTCTGACCTCACTGTGTTCATGAAATACCGACAGACAAAACGTGGCATATATATATATATTGGTTGCACTATTCATCATTGAATATCTTTCATGCAAAATAATATAAAACTTGAATAGTAAAAGCTTGAACTGTAGCGAGGGCTTAAACTGTAGCGAGGGCTTGAACTATAGCCAGGGCTTGAACTGTAGCGAGGGCTTGAACTGTCAATAGGGCTTGGACCTGTAGCAGCGAGGGCTTGGACCTGTAGCAGCGAGGGATCAAGAATTATATACAAATGTATGCGGTATTGTGGTGCATATATAGTGTGGTGCATATGTAGTGTGGCGAGGCTGAAGCTGTGGTGTGATGTGTCTGAAGCTGTGGTGCGTCTGAAGCTGTGGTGTGGTGTGTCAATAGCAGTGGTGTGGTGTGTCTGAAGCTGTTGTGTGGTGTGTCTGAAGCTGTAGTGTGCTGTGTCTATAGCAGTGGTGTGGTGTGTCTGAAGCTGTTGTGTGGTGCATCTGTAGTGTTGTCGGTCTGATGCAAAACAACTTGGTCTGTTGCTAAGTGGGTATTTCCTGATCATCCATTCATCTTGCTGTACTTTGAGTGTTCTACTGAACTATCTATGCACCTGTCAAATCATTCGGTGTAGCAAGCATTTTGAGACGACCATGGAAGCATTCAACTTTGGCACTTTAGAGAGGATTTCCAACAAACGAGGCAACTTGTTCAGTCAATAGAGCTTTCTAGAACAATGTATGCACCATGTTGTACGTGCTAGTACTGAGCGAGTAATGCCTGGTGCAGTTTGCGTAGACATCCATCTAAACTGGACCAGGTAACTGTTCTCACAGTTATCTCGGAATCTCTCTATGCTCGACAACTTGATTGGTGCCAAGCTTGTCCAGGAAAATTCTCGAAGCTGTACAAGTTGACTATAAATGACCAGGAAATGTCTCTAGTCTGTTCAAGATACTTCACTATACAGCAAAGTGGTTTGCTTCCTGCAGTACACTCCTGGCATGGGAATGTTTGCCAAGTATTTTGATACTGAACAATCGCAAGAGATGACCGATAGGTTTGTGAATTTGTTTGCGATGGTTTGATAGTCATGCCTTCGCCATCATACATATTCACAGACAGTAATGAATGTAATGCGGGATACAAAAATATTGTTTAGTGTGCAAGTTTCTGTTGTTTGTTTTCAGTCTAAACACATATTCTTCAAGGTCATCTCCTACAAGTGTTCATTAGTACTGCGTGTGTCCGTCAATCGAAGGGATTTCTGCTGACAACCTCCCAACATTCATGAAGTCCTGCTGACAGCATCTCAACATTCATGAAGTCCTGCTGACAACCTCCCACATACATAAACATTCCTTTAAAAATTCAAGTCCTGCATGTTTCGCCTCGTCTCTACATCCGGAATCAAACTGGCTGCTTAGCACAGGTGGCAGGGTAAGAGGGCATGTGAATACTATAACATATTTGGAAACTTGCTTAACACATGCATGCATGCACCACACAAGAGTATGGATATGTACTGCCTGTGTTATAGCTTGTGCTGCTATGCCATTAATGATCAACGACTATCATGCATGCATGCATGCACCACCACACAATAGTGCAATTAGGCTTCCAGACAACGGGTACGGGATAAATACAGACGCATGTAAAGCTTAACAGTTTATTTACTACACATTAAAAATTATAAATATATATAACATTGTATAATTATGTGCTATTTAATACTCTAACATCACCTTACGATTACAACATACACAATCTAAATACAAGCATCTTCCATCTATTCAATGACAATTATAAAAATGTTCGCCTCAGTGAACCGCGTCGCCTATGTCAAGGTCAACGCTTACAGATTCAAGTTCAGATGGCGTTATCTTGGTGTGATATGTTTTTTACAACATCGACACCCATACTACACTTGGTACTACTTGGTACATCAACAGTGTCATTTTGTCAACTGCCATCTTTTCATTTTTAAAATGTACGATAGATTAAATAGCAATGGAAAGAAAGTACAGTCAGGATTAGCTAACAGCAGTAACACGGAGACCTTGTTTCCGATTTAAACATTTCGATAAATAAACATTTAGAGGTTCAATTTCAGATTCAATGTCACACTTTAGAGGTTCAATCTAAGAGTCAATGTCGCACTTGTAACAAGAAACATGACGCAGTAACAAGAATAAAATGAATCAATTTGGTTTTTATGATGGCCTCCCAACACCCCTTTAGCCATCCCGGTCCACACCACTATATGGACAACAGTGGATGAATTTGGTTCCTGGAAAACTCGTTAGTATAGTACATAATTATATAAAATCTTGTAATACCTTATAGGAGACGTGTTAATATAATACGAGGGATATACATTTAATTTTGCTTCGATAAATATGATAACTACCAGGTATATCAGGATTGCGGAACGATTAAATCCGGATAAGATATCGCCATTAGCAAACCTGCACCAGTTTATTCAACGGTTGTAATGTGATAATTACGAGGCCCAGAGTTCGAGGTCAGATGCAGCTATTACGAGTGTGCTCTTTGGGCAAGGCACTTAAATCCGCATTGCCTCTTCTCGCTCCCTCATGGTGATGGGATACCATTAGCAATGAGGTCTCGAGAGCTATATGTTGTAAAACAGCCAGGCACTTAATTCAGCATTGCCTCTTCGCTTTCCCGTAGGAATCGGGTCTAGGAAGCGATTAATATGTTGTACAAATTTGTTTCGCAATCGAGATAAAGTAAATTGCAGATCAGGTAGATTAGGATTCCAGAAAGACACCATTAGGAATTAGGTAGCCTTTCAGCCTGGGAACAGGCGGTGATATAGTTTGCCTTGTCCGTCATATAAAAATATTTAATATCCAAACCGTTAATTGTGCCGTATTGAGTTACTGATTGCTAGAATTAGACTGGAACATGGGCTATGAATTAGGTCTATTAATATGTTTGTAAAAATAGCCAGGCACATTACCTATTCTCTTTCCCTCATGCATAAGGTCTAGGGAGATATGTTGTAAAAACTACATTAAATTTGTAGAAACTAACGTCATATACGAAGCAGCAGACATTGTAATATTACCTAAATTTAACAGTAATGATACAACAAATTATCAAACTGGAACAAACACGTACGATCAAATATTACCACTGCTATCCCAATGCCATACTAACTAATAAAATTATGAAGCGATGAAACAATACATAATCATCAACATCAAACAGTATGTTACATTTACAGTACATCATCAACATCAAACAGTATGTTACATTTACAGTACATCATCAACATCAAACAGTATGTTACATTTACAGTACATCATCAACATCAAACAGTATGTTACATTTACAGTACATCATCAACATCAAACAGTATGTTACATTTACAGTACATCATCAACATCAAACAGTATGTTACATTTACAGTACATTATCATCAACAAATTATAACAGTGAAACAGTAGGTTAAATGTACAATACATTATCATCAACAGCCTATAACGATGAAACAGTAGATTACATTTACAGTACATCATCAACAAAAGCATATAACGATGAAACAGTAGGTTACATTTACAGTACATCATCAACAAAAGCATATAACGATGAAACAGTAGGTTACATTTACAGTACATCTTTAACAAATAGATTCATTTTTCTATTAAAACCACACATTACAAAATTTATCAATATTTGGTAAGTAATGTTAAATACAATGATAAATCTCAGCAATCTCACTAACGAGAGAGAGAGAGAGCAATCTCAGTAATGAGAGAGAGAGAGAGAGATCTCAGTAACGAGAGAGAGATCTCAGTAACATGTAACGAGAGAGCGATCTCAGTAATGAGAGAGAGAGAAGTCTCAGTAACAAGAGAGAGAGAGCAATCTCAGTAACGAAAGAGAGAGAGAGCAATCTCAGTAACAAGAGAGAGAGCAATCTCAGTAACGAGAGAGAAAGCAATCTCAGTAACGAGAGAGAGAGCAATCTCAGTAACGAGAGAGAGAGCAATCTCAGTAACGAGAGACATATCTCAGTAACAAGAGAGAGAGAGAGCAATCTCAGTAACGAGAGAGCAATATCAGTAACGAGAGAGAGAGCAATCTCAGCAACGAGAGAGAGAGCAATCTCAGTAACGAGAGAGAGAGAGAGCAATCTCAGTAACGAGAGAGAGAGAGCAATCTCAGTAATGAGAGAGAGAGCAATCTCAGTAACGAGAGAGAGAGCAATCTCAGTAACGAGAGAGAGAGCAATCTCAGTAACGAGAGAGAGAGCAATCTCAGTAACGAGAGAGAGAGCAATCTCAGTAACGAGAGAGAGAGCAATCTCAGTAACGAGAGAGAGAGATCTCAGTAATGAGAGAGAGATCTCAGTAACATGTAATGAGAGAGCGATCTCAGTAATGAGAGAGAGATCTCAGTAACGAAAGAGAGCAATCTCAGTAACGAGAGAGCAATCTCAGTAATGAGAGAGAGCAATCTCAGTAACGAGAGAGAGAGCAATCTCAGTAACGAGAGAGAGAGAGCAATCTCAGTAACGAGAGAGAGCAATCTCAGTAACGAGAGAGAGATCTCAGTAACAAGAGAGAGAGCAATCTCAGTAACAAGAGAGAGAGAGCAATCTCAGTAACGAGAGACATATCTCAGTAACGAGAGAGAGAGCAATCTCAGTAACGAGAGAGAGCAATCTCAGTAACGAGAGAGAGATCTCAGTAACAAGAGAGAGAGCAATCTCAGTAATGAGAGACATATCTCAGTAACAAGAGAGAGAGAGAGCAATCTCAGTAACGAGAGAGAGAGAGAGCGATCTCAGTAACGAGAGAGAGCAATCTCAGTAACGAGATAGAGAGAGAGCAATCTCAGTAACGAGAGAGAGATCTCAGTAACAAGAGAACGTGTGTTGTGTTTGATTTCGATAAATAAAATATTATAATAAGAAATATGTAGAGAATCATGGAAGATAGTGTGCATGTTGTTTCTTTTAAAATATCAATCCAGCGTTCTAAATACATGTTATTAACTTCCGTATGCTACAATAACAAGCTAATCATGGCTATGAATACCATTAGGAATGAGGTCTCGAGAGCTTGCAATATAATGTTGTAGAAACTTCAAATCGAGCCAATATATATTTGTATAAATTTCCTAAATTAAACAGCAAAGATACAAAACAGTATCAAACTGGAACCAAAACCTCAAACAAAATTCAACCACTGCTATCACAAAGTCAAATATACTAACTAGTAAAACTATGAAACGATAAAACGGTATGTTACATTTACAGCATATTATAATCAACAAACTATCAATAGATTAATTTTTCTGTTATCTGCCCTCTTTTACTCAAATAAAAAGTTTCAAACGTTTATTTGTTTAAATCCAGAAGGTCTCAGACCAATGTGGCATACATATACACAATTATGCCGACAGCAATTCACAATGTCAATATATCTAATTAATTGTGTAAGCAAATATTTATATGTGAAGAAGGCTTTAATAACATATGCATGCCATGTTAACTTACTTTAAATGCTTTTATTTTTTATAAGTAACAGACCAATTATTAAGAATGAAGTAAATCTTAAATTTATTATTAGTATATAAATAAAATTATTTTATTATATAGATTAATATTCTGAACACTAAAATATATAACCAATGGGACTAATTTACAGCTGTAATTGTATAACATTAAACTACTAGTAAATATTGGTGATCTTAACACACATGCAAATAGTTTAATGGCCAACATTGTAATGAGAATGTATCCTAAATATATTGACATGAGTTGATAGTAGAAGTCCGAAAACCTGATGATTATGCTTATTAATAATAAAACTTGTACATATTCATCTTCTGAAGGTATAAAACTTCCAACATATATGTAGGACAGATTACCTGAAGCACACATGGCTATTTATTTAATATCCCTACACTGCAATAACAAGCTAAAGTGTTTAAAGTGAGTTGGGCAGATCAGTGCCACAATATCAAGCTAAAGTGTTTAAACTGAGTTGGACAGATCAGTGCCACAATATCAAGCTAGGCTTTGTTTAAAGTGAGTTGGGCAGATCAGTGCCACAATATCAAGCTAAAGTGTTTAAAGTGAGTTGGGCAGATCAGTGCCACAATATCAAGCTAAAGTGTTTAAACTGAGTTGGGCAGATCAGTGCCACAATATCAAGCTAAAGTGTTTAAACTGAGTTGGGCAGATCAGTGAAAATAATAGGAATAAAATAAAAAAGGTATGGTCTCTTAATAGGAATACAATTATGTTACATTTATAGTACATTATCATCAATAGATTCATATTTCTGTTGGCAACTAACTGCCTTCTTTAAAATTGTACGACATTTATTTATTTATTTATTAATTAAACATCACTACTCTACAATAACAAACGAAACGGAACCTTGCATTGACAGTACAATATCATCATTCAATGAGCACGAAACAATATGTCGAATAGCGAACCATAAATAGCAATGGAAAGCAAGGATAAAAATTACATCTCAGTAACCAGTGACTATTTTATAGTACATTATCATATTGTACGATGAAACGTTTCAGAAGGACTCGAATCAGAATTTGGTCATAAATTTTGAACCAAAATTATTGATTTTAGTAAATGTTTTGTACAGTGGCAACACAATAATTAACATTAAATTGGCCATAGTGAATACCGTCAAGTTTTAGAATACAACTACGAGTTTTGCAATACACTAGGTGGAAAGCCATTATCAGAAAAAAACGACTAGACAAATCCAACTATAGTCCAACAATACAACTGGCGAAAACTCAGGTGATTACATTAGAAAGGTGAAAATCTCACCGTCTTACAATTTAAAGGTGAAATCCAATTTTATCATGCAAATTGTGAAAAACCAATTAGGTCTTGGTAATGCAACTTGTGAAAACCAATTCTTACAATATATCTGAAGACAAGAAAAACAGTTTACTAGTGAAAACCAACTATAGCCAGTGAATATAAACTCTGCCTTACACTGTGGAATTATACTCTTCTTTCTTACAATAAAACTGATGAAACCGGCCGGAAACAGATACATTTGATGTTAATCACAAGAACCTTAAATGGAGAGCAACAGTTTCAACATATAGATCTTTAAATGCCTGTATAAACTGGATTCTAATGTTGCACGTTGTAATAAATGAAACAGCATAGAAGTTTGCACCCAGTTGTAGCCATTACGCATCCTTTAGTCAAGTCGCTAAAATTGCACATTGCCTCTTCGCTCTCTCATGGCGATGTATTCCATCAGGAATGAGGTTTTCGAGAGCGATTAATAGTTTGTAAAAACAAGTTTCGTAATCGAGCTAAAATAAATTTGCATAAACTAAACAAGTGCAAACCAAAATTGTTAGTCTTTGTGTCGTCTCTGATTAACCTGCATCAAGTCCTGCAGTGACTTGTATTAAGTAATCGAAAAAGTGACATAAGTCTCGCTGTCTTCAAACATCACATAGGAAAGCTAAGGAATTAGCAGGAAGAAGAAAGAAATACAGAATGTAAGTTGATGAGGTTTGTTAGTGCAGTGCAAATGAATGATCTTCCTATTTGACATTTTCAGATCAGCGAGACTTGAACCTTAATATCCTACTAAAAATGGTTGCAGGAAATCATTAACTTCTCAAATTCTAAATACAATTCCAGGTTAAACACCTATTTAAAAAAAGAATCCTTTCAAGGGACCAGTTGCCTTGAGCTCGAGTTTGAGACCTGAGGAAAGTTTTATAACCTTGGGACTTGAACCTTGTACTCCTAAGTAGACGGTTTGTCAAAATTTGCCTGTATATGCAATTAACTGTAGCTTAGATGTTAATCCTATCTGCATGTTATTAATGTAGTGGAAGTCGTGATAGTTCGAGCCCCACTGGAGCAGTTACGATTGTGCCCTTAGGCAAGGCATTTAAATTCCACGTTGCCCCTTCTCTCTCCCTCGTGGCGATGGATTCCATCAGGAATGAGGTCTTGAGAGTGATTTATATAAGTTGAAATAACTTGTTTTGCATTCGAGCTAAAATAAATTTGTATAAACTAATGTAATAAAGAAATAAACTTTGGCCGAAGGCACTACAATCAACACTAACGATCAACACTAACATGTGCTGACTAGACGCATTCAACTCTGACCGATCTTTTAAGTGTTGGGATGATGCAGTAACAGAATAAAGTAACATGGAATAAAATAAATCATTATTTGGTTTTATGATGGCCTTCCTTCCCAACACCCCATAGCCATCCCGGTCCACACCACTTTAATTAGGCGCAGCAGTGGATGAAAACTTTGCCAATCATGTTAACATCCATTCAAAGAAGGTTACATATTAAACTTCGATATACATGATGACTATTAATGTACCCGAGGGCTAATCCAGACAGATTCCGACTAATAAATCGCCATTAGCAAAGCTGCACAGGTTTATTTAACGGTAATAATGCAGCAAATTGAGGCCTGCTAGTTCGTGCTCAGATGTAGCTATTACAATTGAGGCCTGCTAGTTCGTGCTCAGATGTAGCTATTACAATTGAGGCCTGCTAGTTCGTGCTCAGATGTAGCTATTACAATTGAGGCCTGCTAGTTCGTGCTCAGATATAGCTATTACAATTGAGGCCTGATAGTTTGTGCTCAGATATAGCTATTACAATTGAGGCCTGATAGTTCGTGCTCAGATATAGCTATTACAATTGAGGCCTGCTAGTTTGTGCTCAGATGTAGCTATGCTGTAGTTCGTGCTCAGATGTAGCTATTACAATTGTTCCCTTCAAGACACATAGATTCCATATTGCCTCTTCTTTCTCCATCATGGTGACGGATACCATTAGGAATGAGGTCTCGAGAGCTATTTAAAAAATGTTGTAAAAACTTGTTTCACAATAGAGCAAATGTAAAACTTTATATAAATTTCCTAAATTAAACAGCAAAGATACAAACAAATTTATCAAACTGGAACTAAAACCTCTAACCAAATTCAACCTCTTTGCTATCACAATGTCATAAATACTAACTAGGAAAACTATGAAACGATAAAACAGTACACATATTTACATATATTTATATTCGATCAGTATAAGTGAGCGGTTTGTTTATGGTCAGTTTATCTGACCATCATGTAGTAGCCAATCAGAAGTACTTACATGTACAGGTGTACTGTATGTAAGTACGTGTATTGTAATGTGTTCTCATTCAAGGTTAAGCAGGATTGCGTAAAGCGCATCGACGTTTCCCGACCCACCCGCCCTTTTATGTTGTGATATGTTGTTATCATATGTTCTCTGTTGCAGATGAAACGATTTTCTGTCGTACTATACCTATCGATCATAATGATGTAACATTGTGTTTCACGACGTGTGAGTGATGCTGGAGAGAGTGAAATGATGGTTCTGGACAATAAGTGTGACACTCAATAACGGCAGGGTCACATCAAATTATATTCCCAATGTTGTTATGAGTGCATGGACACCCAGCTACATTCTGTAGCAAGATGTTTGGAAGAACCATCATGTGTATGAATTGATTATGTTTGTGTAATGTAATAAAACGATACGTTTGATACGTAGCCTGTGCGACCAATTCCTATACAAGTGTTTGTTATTTACATTGGGAAATATTTGGTAAATTATTTATAGTGGTGACTTATAATTATTTAAGTTAGATTATAAATAATTTATGTTTGGCTGAATGGAATGATAGAAAACATAAAGTAAATTATCATCAACAGACCATCGATAGATTCATTTTAAGGCGAGTTAGGCAGATCAGTGAAAATAATAGGAAGTATGGTCTCCAATAGGAATAAAAAATAATTATTTTGTTTTATGATGGCCACCCTTAGCCATCCCGGTCTATGCCACTATATTTAGGCACTGCAGTGGATAAATTTGGTTCCTGGAAAAGTTGAGTAAGATGTTTTTACTCGTGGGGAACTATTATATTCAAGTTGAGGTTTTGTAAAACTTAAATGTGCCAATCATTTTCACAAGCAAAGTATTTGCTTTCCCACACTAGAGGAATATACTGTTAATTTTGCTTTTAAATTTACTAGAATACATCCTTTCAAAGAAAGTTATATATTAATTTTTTATATACATGATAACTACCAATGTGATGAGGGCCGAACAAGACAGATCAGCATTTTGGGAAGACTGAATTCGACTAATAAATTGCCATTGCCATTAGCAAAGCTGCCCAAGTTTATTTATAGGTTATGATGCAATATATCATTTATATATATAGTAGGTATTGTCAATAAGGTATATCATTTATATATATAGTAGGTATTGTCAATAAGGTATATCATGTATATATATAGTAGGTATTGTCAATAAGGTATATCATGTATATATATAGTAGGTATTGTCAATAAGGTATATCATGTATATATATAGTAGGTATTGTCAATAAGGTATATCATGTATATATATAGTAGGTATTGTCAATAAGGTATATCATGTATATATATAGTAGGTATTGTCAATAAGGTATATCATGTTTTTGTGGTTTGTTGGTTTTGTTTTTTTTAATATTGACATAATTTTCACGTGAATGATTTTATGTATATATATGTTGTACAATGATGAACTTTTTAGTTCAAATTGGAAAATAAAATTTCTTCTTCTCAAAAAAAAAATAACTTGAGACCTGGAGTTCGCATCACTAATTCCATATTGCCTCTTCCCACTCCATTATGACGATGGATTAGGAATGAGGTCTCGAGAGCTATTAATGTTGTAACAACTTGTTTCGCAATCGAGCCAAATTAAATTTGTATAAATTTCCTTAAATTAAACAGCAAAGAGATACATAAAATTATCAAACTGGAATCAAAACATCAAACCAAATTCAACCACTGCTATCACAATGTCATCAATTACTAACTAGTAAAACTATGAAACGAAAAAACAGTATGTTACATTTACAGTACTATCAACAGCCTATAACAGTGAAACAGTATGTTACATTCACAGTACTATCAACAGCCTATAAACAATGAAACAGTATGTAATATTTACAGTACATTATCATCAACAGACTATAAACGATGAAACAGTATGTAACATTTACAGTACATTATCATCAACACTATAAACGATGAAACAGTATGTAACTTTTACAGTACATTATCACTATCAATAGATTCATTTTTCTGTTAACAGCTTTCTTTAAGAATGTAGGACAGATTACGTGACCCACACATGGCTATTTATGTAACGTCCCTACGCCTTGTTTAAACTGAGTTAGGCAGATCAGTGCCACAATAATAGGAATAACATAGGAAAGTATGGTTTCCAATAGGAATACAATTGATCATTTTGTTTTATGATGGCCTTCCCAACATCCCATAGCCATCCCGGTCCGCACCACATTATTTCAGCACAGAAGTGAATGAAAACATTCCCACACTAGGATATAAATTTACTTAGAATTCTCACTCTGAAGGATACATCATTCCAAAGAAAGTTACATACTGGTATTAAAATGTGATATTTAATGATGAAATAACCAGGAGGCCTGGAGTTTGTGCCCAGATGTAGCAATTAGGATTAAAAGATTCCATCTCTCTCCATCATGAAGATGGATACCATTATGAATAAGGTCTCGAGAGCTATTAATATTAGAGAATTATAGACGAATATCGTTACTTTGAGTAGACTTAAAAATAGCTACTCGTGCATTAGCTAATAGATTACAGAAAATTATTCACAAGATTGTAAGTTTTGACCAACAGGGATATATTAAAAATAGATTTATTGGATATAATATAACTCGTAAAAGATGTCATCGACTATTGCAAGAAACTTCACACTGAAGGAGCCATTCTATTTTTAGACTTCCGGAAAGCGATCGATACTTTAGAATGGAATTTTTTAATACAGATAGATAGATTCTTTATTATCCTCCATTATAGGAGAGCTATCACATACATGTATAATACAGATACATTTACAATATGTAATTAAACTATATACATGTAATTACAAAAACAAAGAACACGACAAACAATATAACAGATATGTAACATTGTGACAAGAATTTCCAGCGTCGCATAACAAAATCGAACATTCAATTAACTATAATATCGGATCCCGATCGTAGACCTTACCGAAAGAAACATAAGGTGTAAACAGGAACTCAAATATTAAAAATCGTAAGTTGACGAACTGTTTCAGAACACAGCCCTACACTAGAATAGAATAATGTAGAGTATATGAGATGAACCCATGCTAATTCCCATCACAATGACATGTACATTATACAGTTACAAGCTAATTTTATTTGTAAATAAACAATTTATTACACGCAGATATTTATTACCTTCGAATAATGTTTGGGTTTTGGCATTTGCGCTTTGCAAAAAAGGCAAGCATATTTTACTTCGCCAATTTATCTACATTATTGGACAGTTCTGCTCTATTCATGTTAATTCATGTACCACAGCACACTATGGTTATACACGCGATAGAACATTGTATGTAATATATTCACTGCTGTAATTTGGATATTGTCACAGCTTGCTTCATCAAGTTCATAAGTAGACATACCTAACAGCAAATCACAGATTTGGGTAATAGGATCCTTTGAGATGAACCGTAAATACATGTTTATTCCTGCTTGATCAAAAACAGTTGTCCATAGGGCAGTTCTGAGATGCTCAGTTTTCGGACATGAGTATATTATGTGTAGTTTGCTATTATTAACAAACATGTCACATTTAGGACAAGTTTCACTCTTGCTAAAACAAAATAATTTGTTTATAGTTGAAACAGCAGTATAACATTTAGATTTTAATTTTGGGAATTGTCTGCCTAGTAACCACAGCTTATTAACGTTGAATGTGTTTTCAGCATTTATTTCTGGAAAACGTATAGTTACCCTAGACATCCTTTCATTATGTTCAGCTTCGAAAAGTTGCTTCCGAAGAATTGACCTCCATTGAAATTTTGTTGGAAACAGTGCATCACTGACATAATTTGACAAATACGGTTTCAGATTATATTTGAGAAGAAGTCTGTAGATGTCTGGTATAAAACCATGTAGCTGCCTTTCATCATTGCCATAGTGAAACAGGCGCATTATAAACATCCGTTTGGACAGATAATGACAAGGTAATCGGCATAGCTGACCCAGGAGCCATTCTATTTTTAGACTTCCGGAAAGCAATCGATACTTTAGAATGGAATTTTTTAATACAGGTTTTGAAGCAATTTTGGTTTTAAATCGAATGTTATTCAATGGATTGAAACTATTTATAACAATATTAAATCATGTACCTTCAATAATGGACATAGGTCTCAAACCTTCAGTCTAAATCGTGGAATTAAACAAGGATGCCCACTTTCAGCTCTCTAAGTCCTAGCCATACGAATACGTAAATCAGATGAAATCAAAAACAGCAGAAAAAATATCACAACTAGCAGATGACAACATTATGTTCACTAAAGTTTCAGACTATTACAAAAACTTAATAGAACTTAAAGAGTTAAAACTAAGGAAAAGCATCCAGATATATCCAGACTTTTGAGTGGATTAGAAGGCAAGTGATAAAAATAAATAACTGGATACAATCAAACATTATAGTTGTCAAGGACATTTTAAACACAAACGGGGAAATTGATCAGAATACCATTTTAGAAACTTAGATAAAAGAAACTGCTTAGCAAATATTTAAAGCAATAGCCAAGTCATGGAAAGATGCAATGAAATCTGAAAAAGCTAATAGAACAGAATTTATACAAAACCTAATACACATAACTTCTGGTCAAATAAAATTAATGATAGGAGCTGTGTATATATATTCATTAAAAATATTCCTGATAATCGACAAACAATATAAATTTAGAGTGATTAACAAAATATTTACAAATGGGGATATACGATATGCTTGGGAAATGACTAGAACACCAATGTGTGTAGAGTGCAACGTTTTGGAGGATTACCAGCATCTTTTAATTAATTGCACTGCGGTAGATTTCTTTTGGATGAAAATGCAAAATCTTAATAAGTGTGTAATTCATAGAAACATGAGGAATATAAGAAATTTGATCTTTGGATACAAAATTACCGACTGAGACTATTTTTTATATCAATATCTTTCTAACCATAGTAGGTTTTAGTATCTACAAATCATATTTTGTAAGTGACAACTGGACAAAAGAACACGATATATACAAAGTGTTTAGTATCTACAAATCATTGCTTGTAAGTGACAACTGGACAAAAGAACACGATATATACACAGTGTTTAGTATCTACAAATCATTGCTTGTAAGTGACAACAGCATTGCGGTATATAACTTATGTCAAACTTATTCATGTTACATTTACAGTACATTATATTCATACATTTACAGTACATTATATTCATACATTTACAGTACATTATATTCAATACAATAATGGAACAATACGCTACATTTTCAGTACATTAATTTATTATCAACAAACTAGCGATTAAACGGTACGATGGTCACCCGATCGGACAGGTGGGTTTTCTCCGGGTACTCCGGTTTCCTCCCACACGAACGACAACAGTTAAGCTTTCATCCACGCCAAAGAGAGTGATTAATATAAGTTGTTAAAACTTGTTTAGCAATCAAGTTTAAACTTTAGCGATTAAACAGTACATTATCTTCAACAGACTACCAATAGATTCATTCTTCTATTGTCAACTGCCTTTTATTTAGGATAGATTACGTGACCCACACATGGCCATTTATTTAATGTCCCTACGCTACAATAACAAGCTAGGCGATAGGTGAGATAGGCAGATCAGTGAAAATAGGAATAAAATAGGATACAATAGGAAGTTAAATTAACAATTATTTTGTTTTACGATGGCCTTCAAATATCCCATTGCCATCCCGGTCCACACCATTGTATTTAGGCACAGCAGTGGATGAAACTTGCATCCACAAGCAAAGCGTTCGCTTTCCCACGTCAGAAGGATATACATTTAATTTTGCTTTAAAATTTACTTCGAATTTTCACACTGAAGAATATATCCTTTTGATTTGATATATAGTATAAGATGAAGTGGGTGTACCATAAAAATGGACAAAACGACACCTACCTAGCTTGATTATATATCAAATATGAAGACAGAAAATGGTTTGTGGCAAGCTGTAACGGGTAGCTAATAGGCCTGCTGAGCCGTTTCCATGGCAACGGTATCCCAAATTCAGATAGTGGGATATGGTATCAATTATATGCCAGAACTAGGCAATCTTTCATTGTAGAAAGTTCATATTAATTTCAAACTAAACAGTATTGATAATGCTTTCATTTGATGATACGTTATGTAAATTGTCTCATTTGCATATCCATGAATATTAATTAGATTGTCAGAAATTGGATATAAAATACTGAAAAGGCTGTTTTCATTGTAATGATGACTCTGGTAATGTGGCCATTAAACTGAGAACCATCATTCAAGATCATGTTAAAGAAGAACCTTGGCCACCACTCCCATCTGACCTGACAGATGCAACGGAATACAGCCCTGCTGATTTGCATAGTTTCCTGAAAGTTCTTCTGACTGGTAAGCGAGGTGAAGTTGTCCCATCTGAAAAGGTTGCACATGCAGCTAGTTCTATTGGACAAGCTATTGTATACAGTGTCAACAGTGGAAGAAGAAAACCACCAAAACATATTTTGCTTCCATTCGCGGTTAAGTCTTTAACTGGAAATGTTGAACTTGTGAAAATTGTGAATAGGCTTGGCCATGGTGCCTCATACGATCAGCTACAGGAGATCGATACAGCATTATGCATAGAAAAACTCAACAGGTTTGAAGACAATGTGCCTATACCGGAATGTATTCAACCTAATATTCCAACGAAGCTAGCCTGGGACAACATTGATAGATTAGAAGAGACATTAAGCGGTAAGGAAACATCACACCGAGTGAACGGAATTGCCGTTCAGATGAAGTCATATGGTCCTTTCTTGCCCACAGCCCCAGGGAGACATATTGAGAAAACAAGGAAGCGATCTATTGCACAATCGTTACCGACCATTCCTGAATATAATGCTGGTGAGCGTGTCGGTCCACTCAGCAGACAGTATATACCTATACATGAAACTGAGGTCATCGAAGATAGTGTCAAGAAAAACCATCTTTGGGCACTGACAAGACTACACTGCTCCTCTAATCAAACAGTCAGCAGTTGGACAGGCTTCAACATACTAACTAGAAACAATGTAGACATACAGCAAGATAACATTGGTTATATGCCAACGATAAATTCTCCTGCAACACAGCTGAAAACTGTCAATGAAGTCCTGACACAGTCTGTTCAGGTAATGGAATCCCTAGAACTACCAAACATTGTTGTTGTTTTGGACAAAGCTCTTTATGCGAAAGCCACTAATATAATATGGAAACACCCAGACATATTCAATGGAGTAGTATCAAGAATGGGAGTGTTCCATACTATTTGCACACTGCTCGGTATCATTGGAAAACGTTTTGCAGATGTTGGGTTAAAAGATGTGTGTATAGAATCAGGTGTAATAGCAGAAGGGTATGTTGCTGGTGTGATAGAGGGGCGAAAGTATAATCGGGCTGTTAGGTTTTATAAGTTAATGTATGAGGCATTAATTCGATTAGCTTGGAAAGGATTTTACACCTCTTGTGTTTCAGAAGATGAAGGTTTGAAAGAGAAAGTATATGAACTTGGATTGAGAATTGATGAAATGAGTGACAATATATGTGGAGATACTCTCGGAGACATTAGGTACTACTGAGTTTGCGGATGTATCAAAGGAATTCAATCAGTATCTGAAAAGGGGATCTCTCAGCTTTCTGGATGACCTTGGTTGAACTGATGTTGAATTTGATTAGAGCATCTAGGGGAGGAAGTTGGAAATTACACCTACGAGCAATACATGATACCATGGTTCTTTGCATACGACAATGTTAACTATGCCCGTTTCTTGAGTGCGTACTTTTCAGACATGTTGCATTTACCAGAATAACATCCACAAGTGTATGCATACATGGAACAGGGCGGTTTCTCTGTACAGATTGTATCATCCAACCCATTTGGGAGGATTCCTGTTGACCAGACAGTGGAGGAAACAGTCAACAAAGACACACAGACACAAGGAGGTACTAAAGGTTTCAGTTTGCAACCCTCTGCTGTGAGTCGATTCTACCTCATATCAGAATATCGAACATCATATTTGCGACAACTGAAGGAAAGCGTAAGCATTTCGGATCCAAATAGTCGCCATCCAGACTTGGGAGAATCAAGAATAGGTAGGGATCAAGCAGATGTCAAGAGCCTAATGGATATGCTTGAGAATAATTGGATAGACCCTTTCAATGCTGAAGATCAGGAACTTGTCAGTTTATCGACAGGTACACTTGCCACAAGTGATGTATTGAACGATCTGCACAATGCAAAAAGTATCGGTCTACAGGCCTATGAGAAGTTCATAAAAGACAGGTTGGAACCAGGACATGAGAAAAAATTCCATGATCCAATAACGAAGAATAAACTGAAAAGTTTTACCTCAATGAGCAAAAGAAAGGTTATTAAAAACAATTCACAAAATGCTATTATTAAGGCAGATAGAAATCTCTTTGCCCAAATGATTCTGATAGCTCAAACGAGAGACCTGAACATGGAAGTATTACGACATCCTCTTGGCCTTTTACCATGGTCATTAGCGTCTGCCAATGGAACAATGAGAAAAACCTCGAAGTCAGTGTTATGCAATGAGATTATAAAGAATGTCAAACCAGCAGAATCACTTGGCGAGAACAAAGCCTGTATCATTGACGGAACGGCACTATTGCAAAAAGTCCATGCTAACCAAATGACATTTGCTGTGTTATCGCAACATGTTCTGTCCTTGATAATGGGCGAAAGTAGAGGTTGTGGCAGGGTTGATATGGTTTTTGATGTTTATCAGGATGGCTCAATCAAGGATGCTGAATGTATTTATAGAGGATCAGCGGATAGTACACAGTTCAAGAATATAGCACCAGGTCATAATGTACAACAGTGGAGAACGTTTTTCAAAAGATCTGAAAACAAGAAGAACCTCATCAAATTCCTTGTGAATGACTGGAAGCAACCACATCATAGTGAGACGATTGGTCATAAGCAGCCGTTTGTGACTTGTGAGGATGAATGTTTCGTTGTCACTGAAGATGGTAGTGAAGAAGTAGAAGAGTTGAAATCATCTCAAGAAGAAGCCGACACTAGATTACTGTTACATGCCATATCAAGGAATGGCTTTGGCTCAGTATTAGTGATATCTGAAGATACTGATGGAACAATTCTGTGTCTAGCAAATGTATCAGATTTAGGGTGTCAAATGTATCAAAAGAAGAGCACTCAAACACGGACAAAGTATATCGACATTGGTAAACTAGCAGGTTCAGTTGGACATGATGTATGTGAAGCATTGCCAGGATTACATAGTTTACAGGATGTGACACAGTGAGTGCTTTTGCAGGCCGTGGAAAGGTGACGGCATATAAACGTCTGAAAGCAGTGACTAGTTTTCAGGATATGTTCAAATTGCTTGGGACAATGAACTGTTTGATGGTCTTGAAACATTTACATGCACCATGTATTCATCTAGAACCTCAACCTTTAACATCATGTGTAAATCATTTGATTTTTGCAATTGTTTTATTAGACGGAAAATATAAGCATTTTTTCCCCGTTTTATAGCGAAACAAGTCACTTTAAGCATATAATTTACGTCATTAAATAACTCACACCAAAAAGCATTGTTATGCAAATAATGATAGAATATGTTTGTTTTTAGTCATTTGAGCCCAATTGTGCTTCCCATACCCTCAAAAGTAAGCAATATTTTTTCAATCCGAAGGTACTTTTTCAAATGGCAAAAAATGTTGTTAAGCTACTCCCAATTGCTTGCCACAACACATTTTTATTATGTCAAGATGTATATCTTCCAAAATATATATGTGCCGTTTTATCCATTTTTGTCCATTTTTATGGTTTCCTGCACTTGGCTGAAAGGCTAATACCTGATAACTATTAATGTACCCGAGGTCCAAACCAGACAGAATCCGACAAATAAATCGCCATTAGCAAAGCTGCACACGTTTATTTAACAGTTCACGCTCAGATGTAGCTATTATGAATGTGCCCTTCAAGACACTTAAATTCCATACTGAATTGGCGATGGACAACATTAGGAATGAGATCTCGAGAGGTATTCAAAAAATGTTGTAAATTAAATAGCAAAAATAAACAATTATCAGTAAATTAAATAGCAAAAATAAACAATTATCAAACTGGAACAAAAACCTCAAATTAAATTCAAACTCATGGACCTATCAAAGGCATTTGATTGCTTGCCACATGACCTTGTTGTCCTGAAATTGGGGGCATATGGGCTGTCTGACTGTGCATGCTCACTTGTACATAATTATCTGTCTTTTAGGAAACAACGTGTCAAGATTGGTGATGCACTCAGCCTATGGCAAGAAACTATCAAGGGGGTCGGTCCCCCAAGGCTCCATATTAGGACCTCTAATTTTTTTTTTTTTAAATGACATCTTTTATTTTATTACACAATCTAAGCTTTACAATTATGTAGACGACAATACTTTGTCATACTGGGATAAGGATCTGTCATCTCTCAAATCAACTCTTGAAACAGAAAGTGACATCTTAATAAAATGGTTTGATTGTAACCAACTGCAGGCCAACCCTGATAAGCCCTAGGTAAGAAAACCCACGAACAATTAAGATCTTTTACCATTGCAAATGCTGATATTAAATGTGAAGACTCTGTGAAACTCCTAGGTGTAGATATAGATGTTAAATTTTGATGAGGTTACAAAAATGTGTAAGAAGGCTGCTAGACAACTAAATGTACTTCTCAACTAAGCAAGTTTTTAACACCTGACCTCAAATTGTTAATTTATAAATCCTTTATAAGATCAACTTTCAACTACTGTCCGCTCTATGGCAATTTTGTAACAAAACTAATACAGAAAAATTGGAGAAACTACAACAGAGCTCTAAAAATTACTTTAAATGATTTCACCTCTAGCTACGAAGACCTTTTGAAACAAGTAAACATGCCTACATTACATCTTAGTAGAATAAGAACTATTGCAATAGAAACATTCAAATGCCTGTACCATGAATCACCTCCATATTTACATGACCTGGTTAAATTCTTTCAGACATTCAAACACCGTTGATGTACCAACTGTACGCACCACCTTGAACGGTAAGAGATCTTTCAGATACGAGGCCGCTCAGGTATGGAACAGCCTGCCAAATGATATTAGAAAAATTGAAAACCACAAGGAGTTTGTGAGGCTGGTCCGTGCCTGGACGGGCCCGTCCTGTAAGTGCTCAATGTGCTCTACCTAGTCGTGTCCGCTTATTTCCTCATGCTTAATGTGCTTATTAATGTGTACTGTGTTTTATTTTGTGTTTTTTATGTTTATAATTTATGATTTGTGCTAGCTTGATGTTCTAATTTGATTGTTGTAACTTAGTATTAGTGTTCTATAAATTTGCATGCCACCAATAGTTGCTTTAATCTGCATTTTATGTATTTTGTTTTAAGATACCTGTGAGGTAATTGCTGATCAGTTCCTTTCCAAATCTGATTTGGGGGATAACTGTTTTTTTTTAAACATATCTTAATTTCACAGTAGTGTACCTTTTTGCCTGTCAGTGTCTTAACATGTTTTGTCCTTATTGCAGTTTTAGGCCAAGGGCCAAGATCAGCAACTACAACACAGTGTATCAATCAATAGTGTATTTCTATTTGAATTCTTAAGATTTGTCTATATTATATAGTTGCTTGTATCTTAAGCTGTACGTTATCCTTAAATTATTAAAAACTATTAACACAATGTATTAATTTTATTTTTGTCTTTTAGGTGCTCGCTTTAATATGTTTTAATTATGCTATGTCCTGTGTTGTACTCATGTTTAAACCAAATTTTATTTCTTAGCTGTTTTTTCTTATGTTTTGATTATAATATATGTTTGTCGGAAAAATGGCTTATTAGCTAATGTTATTTGTAAATGTAATCCGACGTTAAATAAAGCTTCTTGTATCTTGTATCACAATACTATAAATACTAACTAGTAAAACTATGAACCGATGAAACAGTACATTACATTTACAGTGTATTATCATCAACAAACTATAAATAGATTCATTTTCTGTTGCCAATTGCCTTCTTTAAAAATGTAGGACAGTACATGAACCAATTATCAAACCAAATTCAACTACTCATCACAAAGACAAATTACTGATTAGTAAAATTATGAAAAGATAAAACAGTATGCTACATTTACAGTACATTATGATCAGACTAATTCTCAATACTGACATGTTCTCTACATATTTGATCATATGTGGATGATGGCTAAGTGTTAGATACCGATTTATATATATTTGCAGGTTTCATATCAGAATACGTTTGCAGGTTTCATATCAGAATACGTTTGCAGGTTTCATATCAGATTACGTTTGCAGGTTTCATGTCAGAATACGTTTGCAGGCTCCATATCGGAATATGTTTGCAGGCTCCATATCAGAATACGTTTGCAGGTTTCATATCAGATTACGTTTGCAGGTTTCATGTCAGAATAGGTTTGCAGGTTTCATATCGGAATATGTTTGCAGGTTTCATGTCAGAATACGTTTGCAGGTTTCATATCAGAATACGTTTGCAGGTTTCATATCAGAATACGTTTGCAGGTTTCATATCAGAATACGTTTGCAGGTTTCATGTCAGAATACGTTTGCAGGTTTCATATCAGAATACGTTTGCAGGTTTCATATCAGAATACGTTTGCAGGTTTCATATCGGAATATGTTTGCAGGTTTCATGTCAGAATACGTTTGCAGGTTTCATATCAGAATACGTTTGCAGGTTTCATATCAGATTACGTTTGCAGGTTTCATATCGGAATATGTTTGCAGGTTTCATGTCAGAATACGTTTGCAGGTTTCATATCAGAATACGTTTGCAGGTTTCATATCAGAATACGTTTGCAGGTTTCATATCAGAATACGTTTGCAGGTTTCATATCAGAATACGTTTGCAGGTTTCATATCAGAATACGTTTGCAGGTTTCATATCGGAATACGTTTGCAGGTTTCATATCGGAATACATTTGCAGGTTTCATGTCAGAATATACGTTTGCAGGTTTCATATCAGAATACGTTTGCAGGTTTCATGTCAGAATACGTTTGCAGGTTTCATGTCACAATATGTTTGCAGGTTTCATATCAGAATATGTTGGTTTGGTTGTGGTTGAATAGTAGTTATGTTGTCGATTTGTTGATCAATTGTCACACACACACACAAACAGATCTACAGTTGTCATCCGGTTTGGTACATAGTGCTGGATACATGGTCGTTAAATAGGAGTGCCAGCTGTTGCCTGCAACAAGGACAGTAAAAGTATTAATTATGTCATCTGGTGGCTCACCAACCGGCCATACCAGAACGAACCACTGACGAGATTAGAACCTTTTATTTGGGCATAATAACGTAGCGAGTGTTTTAATTGTTTTGGGTCAATATTTAGCACATCGTAGAAGTGATCCCCGACGAGGTACGAACTTCCCTTAAACACTAGACCATGGAGACTGTATATGAAAGCATTGTAAATCATGTCTTCGCTATAATGCGCTCAATATTGTACAACACACCACATTTCCAGCTACCAAATTCATGATTTCTACACCTTTCAAACGCAAATTGGTCAGCAGAAATCGGTAGAAAGTACAACCTAACCCCATGTAATAGGCACATGTGCATATACACTGAAATATATTGAGCGATAAATGTAGTTGCAGTTATATAAAGCATCAATATGTATTTATGTACAGTCCATTATACAAAACCGCTCGAGATTCACATGAAGTCCAAACCCAGGACATGGTACCGATGTTAATTCAAAAGAAAACAAAATATCAAACTCGGACATTTTTACTCTAAAATGCTGACCACATTTACTCATTCTCTGGCAAGTGAAAAGGGCAATATAACTTATAGAGCCTCTAACTATCTATAAAATGTCATAACGTACAAATTGTGCTATAGCCAGTGAATACAAACTTCCTTACAATAAAACCAGTGCTAACTCGCCTTTTTACAATAGATATGTAGACTGTCCAATGTCGTAGACTTGTTAGCGACTGTCCCATATCGTAGACTGTCCCATGCCATATACTGTTCCGTGTCGTAGACTATTAGCGACCGTTCCATGTCGCAGACTGTTAGCTACCGTTCCATGCCATAGACTGTTAATGACTGTTCCATGCAGAAGATTGTTAGCGACAGTTCCAGGCCGTAGAAATCGCCGAATGAAAATATACATACTACATACATACAGCAGTTCAAACATACACATAACGTAGATAATTTTTAATTATTTTGCTCACAGTTTCTACAATTCCTCCTAAACACTGGATTGATAATATATAAAATAAAAATGTGAAAATATACAGCCCATGTATGCTATCGCTCATACAAAATTCATCAGACATAAACACATATTGACAACTACAGACAACATTCAAACATAAACAAACATGTAACACATACCAACAATTTCTCCAGTTCCTTCCTAAATCGCCGACTGAAAATATATAACATTACAAAAATCGCAATCTGAAAATATATCAAATAAAAATGTGAAAATATACAGCCCATGGATGCTATCGCTCATACAAAATGCATCAGACAAACACATATTGACAATTACAGACAACATTCAAACATAAACAAACATGTAACACATACTCGCAGTTTCTCCAGTTCCTTCCTAAATCGCCGACTGAAAATATATAACATTACAAAAATCGCAATCTGAAAATATATAAAATAAAAATGTGAAAATATACAGCCAATGGATGTGCATCTATCGCTCATACAAAATGCATCAGACATAAACACATATTGACAATTACAGACAACATTCAAACATAAACAAACATGTAACACATACCAACAATTTCTCCAGTTCCTTCCTAAATAGCCGACTGAAAATATATAACATTACAAAAATCGCAATCTGAAAATATATAAAATAAAAATGTGAAAATATACAGCCCATGGATGATGCTATCGCTCATACAAAATGCATCAGACATAAACACATTGACAACTACAGACAACATTCAAACAAACAAACATGTAGCACATACCAACAATTTCTCCAGTTCCTTCCTAAATCGCCGACTGAAAATATATAACATTACAAAAATCGCAATCTGAAAATATATAAAATAAAAATGTGAAAATATACAGCCCATGGATGCTATTGCTCATCTAACATGCATCAGACATAAACACATATTGACAACTACAGACAACATTCAAACATAAACAAACATGTAACATATACCCACAGTTTCCCCAGTTCCTTCCTAAATCGCCAACTGAAAATATATTAAAATTAAAAAATTGCAATCTGAAAATATATAAAATAAAAATATGAAAGTATACAGCCCATGGATGATATCGCTCAAGCAAAATGCATCAGACATAAACACATATTGACAACTACAGACAACATTCAAACATAAACAAACATGTAACATACACCCACAGTTTCTCCAGTTCCTTCCTAAATCGCGGACTGAAAATATAGACCATTAAAAATATCGCCATCTGAAAATATATCAAATAAAAATGTGAAAATATACAGCCCATGGATGCTATCGCTCATCTAAAATGCATCAGACATAAACACATATTGACAATTACAGACAACATTCAAACATAAACAAACATGTAACACATACCAACAATTTCTCCAGTTCCTTCCTAAATCGCGGACTGAAAATATAGAACATTAAAAATAACGCAATCTGAAAATATATAAAATAAAAATATGAAAGTATACAGCCCATGGATGTGCATCTATCGCTCATACAAAATGCATCAGAAAAACACATATTGACAACTACAGACAACATTCAAACATAAACAAACATGTAACACATACCAACAATTTCTCCAGTTCCTTCCTAAATCGCCGACTGAAAATATATAACATTACAAAAATCGCAATCTGAAAATATATAAAATAAAAATGTGAAATTATACAGCCCATGGATGCTATCGCTCATACAAAATGCATCAGAAAAACACATATTGACAACTACAGACAACATTCAAACATAAACAAACATGTAACACATACTCGCAATTTCTCCAGGTCCTTCCTAAATCGCCGACTGAAAATATATAACATTACAAAAATCGCAATCTGAAAATATATAAAATAAAAATGTGAAAATATACAGCCCATGGATGTGCATCTATCGCTCATCCAAAATGCATCAGACATAAACACATATTGACAATTACAGACAACATTCAAACATAAACAAACATGTAACACATACCAACAATTTCTCCAGTTCCTTCCTAAATCGCCGACTGAAAATATAGAACATTAAAAATAACGCAATCTGAAAATATATAAAATAAAAATATGAAAGTATACAGCCCATGGATGTGCATCTATCGCTCATACAAAATGCATCAGACATACACATATTGACAACTACAGACAACATTCAAACATAAACAAACATGTAACATACACCCACAGTTTCTCCAGTTCCTTCCTAAATCGCAATGTGAAAATATATAAAATAAAAATATGAAAGTATACAGCCAATGGATGCTATCGCTCATCCAAAATGCATCAGACATAAACACATATTGACAACTACAGACAACATTCAAACATAAACAAACATGTAACACATACCAACAATTTCTCCAGGTCCTTCCTAAATCGCCGACTGAAAATATATAACATTACAAAAATAGCAATCTGAAAATATATAAAATAAAAATGTGAAAATATACAGCCCATGGATGTGCATCTATCGCTCATACAAAATGCATCAGACAAACACATATTGACAATTACAGACAACATTCAAACATAAACAAACATGTAACACATACTCGCAGTTTCTCCAGTTCCTTCCTAAATCGCCGACTGAAAATATATAACATTACAAAAATCGCAATCTGAAAATATATAAAATAAAAATGTGAAAATATACAGCCCATGGATGATGCTATCGCTCATACAAAATGCATCAGACATAAACACACTGACAACTACAGACAACATTCAAACAAACAAACATGTAGCACATACCAACAATTTCTCCAGTTCCTTCCTAAATCGCCGACTGAAAATATATAACATTACAAAAATCGCAATCTGAAAATATATAAAATAAAAATGTGAAATTATACAGCCCATGGATGCTATCGCTCATACAAAATGCATCAGAAAAACACATATTGACAACTACAGACAACATTCAAACATAAACAAACATGTAACACATACTCGCAGTTTCTCCAGTTCCTTCCTAAATCGCCGACTGAAAATATATAACATTACAAAAATCGCAATCTGAAAATATATAAAATAAAAATGTGAAAATATACAGCCCATGGATGATGCTATCGCTCATACAAAATGCATCAGACATAAACACATTGACAACTACAGACAACATTCAAACAAACAAACATGTAGCACATACCAACAATTTCTCCAGTTCCTTCCTAAATCGCCGACTGAAAATATATAACATTACAAAAATCGCAATCTGAAAATATATAAAATAAAAATGTGAAAATATACAGCCCATGGATGCTATTGCTCATCTAACATGCATCAGACATAAACACATATTGACAACTACAGACAACATTCAAACATAAACAAACATGTAACATATACCCACAGTTTCCCCAGTTCCTTCCTAAATCGCCAACTGAAAATATATTAAAATTAAAAAATTGCAATCTGAAAATATATAAAATAAAAATATGAAAGTATACAGCCCATGGATGCTATCGCTCATCTAAAATGCATCAGACATAAACACATATTGACAATTACAGACAACATTCAAACATAAACAAACATGTAACACATACCAACAATTTCTCCAGTTCCTTCCTAAATCGCGGACTGAAAATATAGAACATTAAAAATAACGCAATCTGAAAATATATAAAATAAAAATATGAAAGTATACAGCCCATGGATGTGCATCTATCGCTCATACAAAATGCATCAGACAAACACATATTGACAACTACAGACAACATTCAAACATAAACAAACATGTAACACATACCAACAATTTCTCCAGTTCCTTCCTAAATCGCCGCCTGAAAATATATAACATTACAAAAATCGCAATCTGAAAATATATAAAATAAAAATGTGAAAATATACAGCCAATGGATGCTATCGCTCATCTAACATGCATCAGACATAAACACATATTGACAATTACAGACAACATTCAAACATAAACAAACATAAACAAACATGTAACACATACCAACAATTTCTCCAGTTCCTTCCTAAATCGCCGACTGAAAATATATAACATTACAAAAATCGCAATCTGAAAATATATAAAATAAAAATGTGAAATTATACAGCCCATGGATGCTATCGCTCATACAAAATGCATCAGAAAAACACATATTGACAACTACAGACAACATTCAAACATAAACAAACATGTAACACATACTCGCAGTTTCTCCAGTTCCTTCCTAAATCGCCGACTGAAAATATATAACATTACAAAAATCGCAATCTGAAAATATATAAAATAAAAATGTGAAAATATACAGCCCATGGATGTGCATCTATCGCTCATCCAAAATGCATCAGACATAAACACATATTGACAACTACAGACAACATTCAAACATAAACAAACATGTAACATACACCCACAGTTTCTCCAGTTCCTTCCTAAATCGCAATGTGAAAATATATAAAATAAAAATATGAAAGTATACAGCCAATGGATGCTATCGCTCATCCAAAATGCATCAGACATAAACACATATTAACAATTACAGACAACATTCAAACATAAACAAACATGTAACACATACTCGCAGTTTCTCCAGTTCCTTCCTAAATCGCCGACTGAAAATATATAACATTACAAAAATCGCAATCTGAAAATATATAAAATAAAAATGTGAAAATATACAGCCCATGGATGTGCATCTATCGCTCATCCAAAATGCATCAGACATAAACACATATTGACAACTACAGACAACATTCAAACATAAACAAACATGTAACATACACCCACAGTTTCTCCAGTTCCTTCCTAAATCGCCGACTGAAATATATAACATTAAAAAAATCGCAATCTGAAAATATATAAAATAAAAATGTGAAAATATACAGCCCATGGATGATGCTATCGCTCATACAAAATGCATCAGACATAAACACATTGACAACTACAGACAACATTCAAACAAACAAACATGTAGCACATACCAACAATTTCTCCAGTTCCTTCCTAAATCGCCGACTGAAAATATATAACATTACAAAAATCGCAATCTGAAAATATATAAAATAAAAATGTGAAAGTATACAGCCCATGGATGCTATCGCTCATCCAAAATGCATCAGACATAAACACATATTGACAACTACAGACAACATTCAAACATAAACAAACATGTAACACATACCCACAGTTTCTCCAGTTCCTTCCTAAATCGCCGACTGAAAATATATAACATTAAAAAAATCGCAATCTGAAAATATATAAAATAAAAATATGAAAGTATACAGCCCATGGATGCTATCGCTCATCCAAAATGCATCAGACATAAACACATATTGACAACTACAGACAACATTCAAACATAAACAAACATGTAACATACACCCACAGTTTCTCCAGTTCCTTCCTAAATCGCGGACTGAAAATATAGAACATTAAAAATAACGCAATCTGAAAATATATAAAATAAAAATATGAAAGTATACAGCCAATGGATGCTATCGCTCATCCAAAATGCATCAGACATAAACACATATTGACAACTACAGACAACATTCAAACATAAACAAACATGTAACATACACCCACAGTTTCTCCAGTTCCTTCCTAAATCGCGGACTGAAAATATAGAACATTAAAAATATCGCCATCTGAAAATATATCAAATAAAAATGTGAAAATATACAGCCCATGGATGCTATCGCTCATCTAAAATGCATCAGACATAAACACATATTGACAATTACAGACAACATTCAAACATAAACAAACATGTAACACATACCAACAATTTCTCCAGTTCCTTCCTAAATCGCGGACTGAAAATATAGAACATTAAAAATAACGCAATCTGAAAATATATAAAATAAAAATATGAAAGTATACAGCCCATGGATGCTATTGCTCATCTAACATGCATCAGACATAAACACATATTGACAACTACAGACAACATTCAAACATAAACAAACATGTAACATATACCCACAGTTTCCCCAGTTCCTTCCTAAATCGCCAACTGAAAATATATTAAAATTAAAAAATTGCAATCTGAAAATATATAAAATAAAAATATGAAAGTATACAGCCCATGGATGCTATCGCTCATCTAACATGCATCAGACATAAACACATATTGACAATTACAGACAACATTCAAACATAAACAAACATGTAACACATACCAACAATTTCTCCAGTTCCTTCCTAAATCGCCGACTGAAAATATATAACATTACAAAAATCGCAATCTGAAAATATATAAAATAAAAATGTGAAATTATACAGCCCATGGATGCTATCGCTCATACAAAATGCATCAGACAAACACATATTGACAACTACAGACAACATTCAAACATAAACAAACATGTAACACATACCAACAATTTCTCCAGTTCCTTCCTAAATCGCCGACTGAAAATATATAACATTACAAAAATCGCAATCTGAAAATATATAAAATAAAAATGTGAAAATATACAGCCCATGGATGCTATCGCTCATCTAACATGCATCAGACATAAACACATATTGACAATTACAGACAACATTCAAACATAAACAAACATAACAAACATGTAACACATACCAACAATTTCTCCAGTTCCTTCCTAAATCGCCGACTGAAAATATATAACATTACAAAAATCGCAATCTGAAAATATATAAAATAAAAATGTGAAATTATACAGCCCATGGATGCTATCGCTCATACAAAATGCATCAGAAAAACACATATTGACAACTACAGACAACATTCAAACATAAACAAACATGTAACACATACTCGCAGTTTCTCCAGTTCCTTCCTAAATCGCCGACTGAAAATATATAACATTACAAAAATCGCAATCTGAAAATATATAAAATAAAAATGTGAAAATATACAGCCCATGGATGTGCATCTATCGCTCATCCAAAATGCATCAGACATAAACACATATTGACAACTACAGACAACATTCAAACATAAACAAACATGTAACATACACCCACAGTTTCTCCAGTTCCTTCCTAAATCGCAATGTGAAAATATATAAAATAAAAATATGAAAGATACAGCCAATGGATGCTATCGCTCATCCAAAATGCATCAGACATAAACACATATTGACAACTACAGACAACATTCAAACATAAACAAACATGTAACACATACTCGCAGTTTCTCCAGTTCCTTCCTAAATCGCCGACTGAAAATATATAACATTACAAAAATCGCAATCTGAAAATATATAAAATAAAAATGTGAAAGTATACAGCCCATGGATGCTATCGCTCATCCAAAATGCATCAGACATAAACACATATTGACAACTACAGACAACATTCAAACATAAACAAACATGTAACATACACCCACAGTTTCTCCAGTTCCTTCCTAAATCGCCGACTGAAAATATATAACATTACAAAAATCGCAATCTGAAAATATATAAAATAAAAATTTGAAAGTATACAGCCCATGGATGCTATCGCTCATACAAAATGCATCAGACATAAACACATATTGACAACTACAGACAACATTCAAACATAAACAAACATGTAACATACACCCACAGTTTCTCCAGTTCCTTCCTAAATCGCGGACTGAAAATATAGAACATTAAAAATAACGCAATCTGAAAATATATAAAATAAAAATATGAAAGTATACAGCCCATGGATGCTATCGCTCATCCAAAATGCATCAGACAAACACATATTGACAACTACAGACAACATTCAAACATAAACAAACATGTAACATATACCCACAGTTTCCCCAGTTCCTTCCTAAATCGCGGACTGAAAATATAGAACATTAAAAATAACGCAATCTGAAAATATATAAAATAAAAATATGAAAGTATGTATACAGCCAATGGATGTTATCGCTCATCCAAAATGCATCAGACATAAACACATATTGACAACTACAGACAACATTCAAACATAAACAAACATGTAACATACACCCACAGTTTCTCCAGTTCCTTCCTAAATCGCTGACTGAAAATATATAAAATTGAAAATATCGCAATCTAAAAATATATAAAATAAAAATATGAAAGTATACAGCCAATGGATGCTATCGCTCATACAAAATGCATCAGACATAAACACATATTGACAACTACAGACAACATTCAAACATAAACAAACAAGTATTTTACTCACAGTTTCTCCAGTTCCTTCCTAAATCGCCGACTGAAAATATATAAAATAAAAATATCGCAATCTGAAAATATATAAAATAAAAATGTGAAAGTATACAGCCCATGGATGCTATCGCTCATCCAAAATGCATCAGACATAAACACATATTGACAACTACAGACAACATTCAAACATAAACAAACATGTAACATATACCCACAGTTTCTCCAGTTCCTTCCTAAATCGCCGACTGAAAATATATAACATTAAAAAAATCGCAATCTGAAAATATATAAAATAAAAATATGAAAGTATACAGCCCATGGATGCTATCGCTCATCCAAAATGCATCAGACATAAACACATATTGACAACTACAGACAACATTCAAACATAAACAAACATGTAACACATACCAACAATTTCTCCAGTTCCTTCCTAAATCGCCGACTGAAAATATATAACATTAAAAATATCGCAATCTGAAAATATATAAAATAAAAATATGAAAGTATACAGCCCATGGATGCTATCGCTCATCCAAAATGCATCAGACATAACACATATTGACAATACAGACAACATTCAAACATAAACAAACATAACAAACATGTAACACATACCAACAATTTCTCCAGTTCCTTCCTAAATCGCCGACTGAAAATATATAACATTACAAAAATCGCAATCTGAAAATATATAAAATAAAAATGTGAAATTATACAGCCCATGGATGCTATCGCTCATACAAAATGCATCAGAAAAACACATATTGACAACTACAGACAACATTCAAACATAAACAAACATGTAACACATACTCGCAATTTCTCCAGGTCCTTCCTAAATCGCCGACTGAAAATATATAACATTACAAAAATCGCAATCTGAAAATATATAAAATAAAAATGTGAAAATATACAGCCCATGGATGTGCATCTATCGCTCATCCAAAATGCATCAGACATAAACACATATTGACAATTACAGACAACATTCAAACATAAACAAACATGTAACACATACCAACAATTTCTCCAGTTCCTTCCTAAATCGCCGACTGAAAATATAGAACATTAAAAATAACGCAATCTGAAAATATATAAAATAAAAATATGAAAGTATACAGCCCATGGATGTGCATCTATCGCTCATACAAAATGCATCAGACATACACATATTGACAACTACAGACAACATTCAAACATAAACAAACATGTAACATACACCCACAGTTTCTCCAGTTCCTTCCTAAATCGCAATGTGAAAATATATAAAATAAAAATATGAAAGTATACAGCCAATGGATGCTATCGCTCATCCAAAATGCATCAGACATAAACACATATTGACAACTACAGACAACATTCAAACATAAACAAACATGTAACATACACCCACAGTTTCTCCAGTTCCTTCCTAAATCGCAATGTGAAAATATATAAAATAAAAATATGAAAGTATACAGCCAATGGATGCTATCGCTCATCCAAAATGCATCAGACATAAACACATATTAACAATTACAGACAACATTCAAACATAAACAAACATGTAACACATACTCGCAGTTTCTCCAGTTCCTTCCTAAATCGCCGACTGAAAATATATAACATTACAAAAATCGCAATCTGAAAATATATAAAATAAAAATGTGAAAGTATACAGCGCATGGATGTGATCTATCGCTCATCACAAAATGCATCAGACAAACACATATTGACAATTACAGACAACATTCAAACATAAACAAACATGTAACACATACTCGCAGTTTTCCAGTTCCTTCCTAAATCGCCGACTGAAAATATATAACATTACAAAAAAATTGCAATCTGAAAATATAAAAAAAAAATGTGAAAATATATAGACCATGGATGTGGCTATCGTCATACAAAATGCATCAGATATAAAACATGACAACTACAGGATCAACATTCAAAAAAACAACATGTAGCACATTACAACATTTCTCCAGTTCCTTGCTAATCGCCGACTGAAATATATAACATTAAAAAAATCGCAATCTGATAATATATAAAATAAAAATGTGAATGTATACAGCCCATGGATGCTATCGCTCATCCAAAATTCATCAGACATAAACACATTTTGACAACTACAGACAACATTCAAACATAAACAAACATGTAACACATACTCGCAGTTTCTCCAGTTCCTTCCTAAATCGCGGACTGTATATATATAAAATTTAAAAAATCGCAATCTAAAAATATATAAAATAAAAATGTGAAAGTATACAGCGAATGGATGCTATCGCTCATCCAAAATGCATCAGACATAAACACATATTGACAACTACAGACAACATTCAAACATAAACAAACATGTAACATATACCCACAGTTTCTCCAGTTCCTTCCTATATCGCGGACTGAATATATATAACATTTAAAATATCGCAATCTGAAAATATATAAAATAAAAATGTGAAAGTATACAGCCCATGGATGCTATCGCTCATCTAAAATGCATCAGACATAAACACATATTGACGATTACAGACAACATTCAAACATAAACAAACTTGTAACATATACCAACAGTTTCTCCAGTTCCTTCCTAAATCGCGGACTGAAAATATAGAACATTAAAAATAACGCAATCTGAAAATATATAAAATAAAAGTGTGGCTAATAATATACAGCCCATGGATGCTATCGCTCACTAAAAAGCATCAGACCCCAAAACACAGCTTGGACCGATTTTACATGACAACATTCAAACATAAACATAAAGGG
>JABXNX010002154.1:0-10001 GCA_014843695.1 Archivesica marissinica | reverse complement strand
GAAACATACAATATGCATAAATACGTCTAGGGAAACATACAATATGCATAAATACGTCTAGGGAAACATACAATATGCATAAATACGTCTAGGGAAACATACAATATGCATAAATACGTCCAGGGAAACATACAATATGCATAAATACGTCTAGGGAAACATACAATATGCATAAATACGCCTAGGGAAACATACGATATGCATAAATACGCCTAGGGAAACATACAATATGCATACATATATGCTTAGCTGATTTTATATGATGTTTAGCGGTCTTATGATGTATAGCTGAATTTTATATGACGTTTAGCGATCTTATGACGTTAAGTAGAGTTATGACGTTTAAGGGTGCTACACATCCTAATAATATATGGCAAATCATTGGGGTGAAAACTGTTGAAGGAGTTAAGACGACAATATCCAGCTGTACTAGACTGCAACATGGTATAGTTGAAAAGGAGAATAATACACGAATAAATGATTGCACTTGATACACATCTAGACAATATGCGCTTTTCGATTTATAGTGCAGTAGAATAGCAAAGTAATTGTGCATGTTATGGTGCAAGCAAGACATTGTGCACACTAATATACCATAAAGTGTTATTTTCAGATCGGAATCCATCGTGAAGGTCACGTGTATTGACCTTGGCGGACATTTTGAATATTTTCGGTCATCTTGGCAATGGTGGTTTACATTGATAGTTCATGTCTACATTTATTGAGCTTTATATAAATATAAGATTACTTGCATACATTGACGTAATTCATGCAAAATAATACGACACGTATACTATATCAGAATTAGTTCCGCCCTGTGCAAAACTCAAGATTTACCTAATAATGTTGCTTTCTTCTTACACTAATTGTTGTGAGTCTGCACTTATTCTAGATTAGAACAATCTCTTACACTTAGGCTTAACTATATTCGTCTTATTAGCATTCCTCAAGATTAAAATATTCTGACCTCTATTATTATAATGTATTTTTTCTTATCTGAACTACAATATCGTTTTCGTTTTATTTAAATCGCATTATGAATCTTGTATTGTTAAACATTTCAAGCAAATTATTTTACCGCCAACTTTACAGCAAACGAGTTTCTAAGGAGAAGACCTTTATAAGCTAATCAAGCTTTCGGATCTAATCCTTTTTCAAAACATAAACTATTATATTGTAATGTAAATGCTATATGTATACTGAGTCAAAAAAGAAACGATACCAAACTAAAAATGACGTAAAACGGATAAAACCATAGAAAGGTTTAATATATTATTACGTATCAGTACCGGGTATCTTATTGCAACGTCAGCCAACCATAATCACAGGTAAATAAACACCCGATAATCCTGGAACGCCGAATTTCCGATTTGCACGTGCTCCTCAACAAAGACAACTTCCTGCACATGTACAAATCGGAAAACCGGTTTATTGTACTGGTATTGCATTATCATCGAGGAAAAACACCTTACATACCCATTTTTACCTCTAACAAAATGCCTAGGCTAAACCGCAATCAGAGAATGCGTGCCATTGGCATGATTGACGGCGGATTACGTCAGCGTGACGTCGCAAATCGACTCGGGGTTACGCGGATCACAATAACACGTCTACTTCGACCTTATCGAACACATGGATCGGTGGACGACCGTCCAAGATCTGGTTGACCACGTGTGACGACGCGTGAACAGGACCGTCACATTCGGACGTCACATTTACGTGACCGGTTCCTACCTGCTACGCACACAGCTGCCGTTACTCCTGGGATGACCAACAATCGCATCAGTGCACAAACAGTCAGGAACCGGCTCGGTGAACGTGGAATTCGTGCCTATCGGCCATACGTTGGACCCATCCTGACATGACGTCACCGTGACGTACGGCGGGAATGGACGACGGAACGGGCTCGCTGGACTCGGTTACAGTGGAATTCGGTGATGTTTAGCGATGAATCGCGGTTCTGTTTGCGTCGAGCTGATGGCAGAGAGCGGGTATATCGCAGATGCGGTGAACATTACGCCGACGCATGTGTACGTCAGGTCGATCTGTTCGGGGGCGGAAGCGTTATGGCGTGGGGCGGTATCACCTTCGGCAGTCGCACTGAACTGTTAGTGGTGGACGGGAACCTAAACGCCCAGTGGTACTGTGATGAGAACCTTGCGCCAGTTGTTGTGCCGTTCTTTAACGCCAACAGAAACGTCACACTGTTCCAACAGGACAACGCCAGGTGTCATACTGCTCGGATTTCCACCACATTATTGGAGCAGAACAATATTGAAACCCTGCCGTGGCCTACTTTGTCACCAGATTTGTCACCCATAGAACATGTGTGGGATACGTTAGACCGCCGCGTCAGACGACGTCAGCCGGTAACGTTAAACCAACTGAGGGATGTTTTGCGTCAGGAGTGGACAAATATTGACCAGCAAGAGATTCAGACACTCTTCCGTTCGATGCGACGGCGGTGCATTGCAGTGAGAGACGCAAATGGTGCCCATACTCGGTATTGACGTCTGTGTGAAAACTCCATTAGACCCCTGTCCGACGAATTACGTCATCACGCAGCAGACAGTTTCGGAGGCTCATTATGCTTTATGTGCTCCTCTTTCAAACATGTTGGACTATCATCTTATGAATTTTCAAAGAATTTTCTTAATAAATGTTGAAATTATAGACACATAAACACCAGGTATCGTTTCTTTTTTGACTCAGTATATATATGTTACATTGTTTGAAATAAAATATGTTTAAACTAAAATGGCCAACAAGGACAACACATGTGACTTTCAAGATGGGTCCTGATCTTAAAATGACTGTTATGGTACCTATGATCGCTGTACCAAAGTGTATGCTTGTATGAGGGAAGGGTCGAATCTAATGTTTTGAGAACTTGTGACTTGCCATTATTTATGCTGTAGTTTGCTGCTATGATGTATTAACCTAAACTAGTATGCTTGTACCATAAAATGCACAATACCTTCTAAATATTGAGTTCATCTGCTCCACTATTAGCCAGAATGTTTATGTAATCCATTAGGCAGTACATGTTTGCATGAAGATTGGATAAAGTATCGGCTAACAGTGACTTTCTATGCGATCTCTATCATCTGTCCTCCTCTAATGTCAAACCCCTCGCGACATACTCGCTAGCTCGGACTAGCAGACTGATCTTTCACAAACTGTTAGTCTGTGTCTATAATGAAGGCCATACTGTGTGGGCTTATGTAAATTAAAGAAGGCGAGACAGAAATGACGTTGATCGTGTACACTGCCATATCCCATAGCAGAGATTGTGTCTGTCGTAGCACGTCACTGTATATATATCAGATTTAGAACGAATAAATCACTGTGAAAGTAAATCGGAATTCCCGCTTACTTTATCTTACTGATCGACAGCTTTAATATTTGAAATATTCTATTGAATAGTAATATTCGACATTTATGATTTGTAGAACAAATACTATTTGCATTAGTGTGTACTTAATGCGACATTACATCGCAAAAAGTAAATCAAATGCATTTTTTTCAAGTATAAATGCATTGCAATTTGCTACTACAAATTCTTCCGAATACATTCGAACACTAAATTGAATCAATAAACAGTGATGTTTGTGGATTGAAAGTATGATTTCATATAATGGTCATCCATGCTCCTGAATTGGTGTTTGTTTTGTCATCGGTGTCAATACTAAACGCGAGATAATATCGTTTAGAGATAATTTAACTAAGAATAGTCTACAAATATATAGGCACAACTGTGAGATATATTGGTAAATTTGTACCATAAATCGTGTTACTTGTATTACAGTCTGATTATTGAAGGGCAGTCACTTGTATACATAACATTCGAAAACCAAAACAATCACACTGAACCATCAAACCTAAACATATTTTTCTGTAAGCCTACAGCTTTGACCACTCGGCCATCCTGCCATGTGTGATAATCGATATATTTTATATTATTCAATCGGTGTTTTAACTCGCCAATGTTTATTTACTTCAGCATGTTTGTATACAAGTGACCTGATTAATCGAACTGTATTGTTTGGCAATATTAAACTGAGACATTTGCATATTCCGTGAACTTACTTCGTTAATAATCAGATTTCCGAAGTAAAATATGAGCTTTAGATTATGGTACACTTACTTACTGACTTGTTTCAAATATTAACGGTAAAAACCTGTCCTGGTCGTAGTTCACGGAAACTTACGAAGGCTTTGGCGGAGATTAATGAGTCTCAGTTTAATGTTGCCAAGTAATAATACGCATGAATGTTTACATTATTTTGTTATGTCAACAAACCGCGTATACGACCTTTGTTTCTTAGTTGAAATACTCAGTATTTGAGGCAAATATTTGGGGGAAACATTATACCATATAATAGGAAAATACATTCTGTAGAAATGTGTGTTTTCACTGAGGTAGTGTCACTTTAATGCACAATGAATTGACATACATATGCATGCCATTACGCAATGTGTTCAAGAAGCATCAAATTATTCAGTGAATTATATTAGCAACAACGATTAGCATCTACTAGGACACAATGTTCTGGTACACAAACCCTATCTGCTCATCCATCAAGATAAATCATAATATGGCAGAAATAAGAATAAAATAAGCGTATTTTATTGATATTAGCCAAAAGGTCTTACATAATATAATACAGTCTACAACCGTTATTTCAATGTCGGTTATGTCGAATTCCGAAAAGTCCTGTTTCAGACACTATCATTGTACATATAACTGGCTACGTTTTAGTGGAAGTCGTGATAGCGCAGTGGATGCGCTTTCGCTTCAGGTGCGAACGGTATATAGTTCGAGCCCCACTGGGGCCGTTACGATTGTGCCCTTATGCAAGGCATTTAAATACCACGTTTTCTCTCCCCCCCCCCCCCGTGGCGATGGATTCCATCAGGAATGAGTTCTCGAGAGTGATTAATATAAGTTGTAATAACTTGTTTCGCAATCGAGCTAAAATAAATTTGTATATACTAACTGGCTCCGTTTATATCGAATTTCGTTAAGTCAAACTTCGGTTATGTCGAAGTATTTTGTTCGATCCGACGGAATTCGACATAACGGTTGTAGACTGTATACATCGTTAAATCTGTGTATATTACATAAAGCGACACTATATCATATGAAATAAAATATTATACAATTTGAAGTTGTACGTACAAGTATCAACGCTACTACACATTCGTCCAGTATAATTTAAATACTTATTTGCAGTCAGCAATCAGTATTTCTTTGGCAATATAACAAACTGAAAGTGGAGGAACGCCTTTCCTGAATCGGTTCGCCACGTCATGCTTGCACTCGGAATTCACCGCCCTATATCGGCAATCAGAACAAACATCGCAACAACCGTAACACTCCACAAGAACTTCAGCATAGTTTTATTTTAGTGCATGACTATTGTACTATTGTAGTACGTGGATATAGAAGTCAATACTAGTACAACTAAAACAATGTTCTTTAGAAACCGGGATGACGGCTTATAATGGCGAGAATAATGAATTTGTTAACGATTTTAATTACCTTGACACCGGTTTTAAATTACACAAGCAATTTTAATTTAAATCAACAATATATGTATTACCATACAAGACGTCGAAGATAACAAACGATTAGACGATTCACAGATCATAGCATTACCGTAAAACCAAATGACACTCAATGGATCACAACGCAAATAAAGAAACAAAACTAAAACGTAAAAAATACTATCACAAAACTAAACGCTCTCAAAACCCTATTCACTGGAATAAATTCAGAAAGATCCGTAATGAAATAGTTTCACTTATTCGGTCTGCTAAACAACAACAACAACAACAACAACAAACAACAACAACAACATTTATTGCATTAAGACATCAGCTGATGCTCATAGCATAATTATACAGATAAAATACATATACATGTATTGTGAAAAAGTGAAAACATGTTTTATAATGGAGTAGTTTCGGAGAAGCGTGTACGTATGAACTTTGAAAAGGATCATTTGAAAGCAAATAAATGAATGATATATGAGTATTTCTCATGCTAGCTCATTCATATGTATGAAAAATCAAACTTTATGAACAATGTCGTCTGTAGGTCGTTGTGTAATTTCATTCATGAGCCTCAATGATTAAAGTATTTTTTGCACGAGATTTTAGAGGAAAGTAGTACTATCAGTTAAATACTACCAGTAGTATATAGGTCGTTATCTTTAAATCGCCTTATACTTCAATGAAGTAGAAATATGTTCGCACGAGGTTTTTGATTTACGTGGTACTATCAATTACTACGTCGCGGTTAACGGATGTGCTCGTTTATTGAATGATTGATTGTATTTTGGATATTTATATGTACTAAAATATAAAATATCTATATATTATAGTGTTACAATACATTGGTTTAATGAATGACATACATGACATTTTAATGTATTAATAAGTAGTGTAGTTTCCATTCAGCACTTTAGACAAACCTTTCTTAAGCAACCGGCCAAGGGAATCACAGAAAGTTACATACGAGACTGCTTAATAGAGGTAAAATGTATAACATATATTGGGAATATCCAAACTGGCTTATTAATACGGATTGGCTGCTTAAAAGAGGTGAACGCTAACACCGGTTTAATTGTATATAATAGTGTACAATTTTTTCCTGCATTTCACAAGACAAAGACACATATATTAACGATTATACTGATCTCTCTCTCGTTAAATAACTGTTGTGTGAAATATGAATGCATATGTCCATTATCTAGCTGTAATTAGTTTCCTGTCCGTATAATACTTGCATAATATATACACTTTGCTGTATTTTCTATTACATGTTTAGAGCTTTTAGACAAGAGGTTTTCAAACTTATGTATATAAGGCCATTGACAATAGTATCGCTTAATATATTTTATTCTTAAATGATATTCATTTTTTATCAAGTTTGAATTACAGTTAATGCATACTCGCTGATCTCTTGGGATATTGTTATATCCACCGTTTTCAATGTTTAATTGGTGGGAAGATGTTCTAAATATTGACAATGCAATGGAATCTTTTCTCTTTTATGAAGTCAAGATAACTTTCCATGATGAATTCGTGCTTGAATATACTATATGTTTCTAACCTGTTAGAATTATTTATACCTGCGTACCAATTTTGGTGATACATATCAATGATTCTTTGTTTTATGGAAAAAAACATTAACAGGATAATTCAGCTGAGTTTGCCAAATCTGTGGCATTCCACAATGGTCGAGTAATTGCTTAATTTGAAACACCCAGTTAGAACCACTATACGTTTCTCCATTGTTAGTATCATTTTTAAGCATATTATAAACTTTTTTTATGATTGAATTTTCTTTAGATGACAATATTTTTATCCATTATTTTATCATTATTATTTGTCGGCTTACTTTCATTGGTATCCTTCCTAATTCCCCATATAGTGCGTTTTTCTACTCCCAACAATTTTCTGCAAAATTTTGTGTGGATAAGTTCAATGTCTTTACCTTCATAATGTCCCCATACTTCCGCACTATCATTAAGGATCGGGGCTATTAGTGAATCAAACAGTTTGGATTTTTGAGAAGTAGGCAATTCAAGCTGATTATAGACAATAAACAGATTGTGTAGTGAAAAAGGCTGCATGTTGTGCTGTTCTCTTTTGTGACCTATGCCAGCTATTATTTTTAAAAAGATATTTAAATGATGCAACAACCTCAATTTTAGTATTATTATGATAAAAATCATAATTTGTGTGCCGACCTTTTTCAAAGAACATAATATTTGTTTTATTTATGTTTAATGTCAGACTCCAATTTGCACAGATTTGTTCAATATCATTTAACATAAATTGCAATGATTGGGGATTTTGAGTAAAGATTACTGCGTCATCTGCAAACAGTAGCATAAATAATTTTATATCATCGACGCTAATTAACCCATCTATGTTTGTATTAATATTATTAATAATATCATTAAGGAAAAACAGACATAGCAGACTACTGGAAGGATCTCCTTGTTTTACCCCCATGTTCGAGTTTATAAAATCAGATTTGTTAGTTTTGAAACGAACATACGATTTGACTTCACTATACATATATTTCATGGCTGTAGTCATCTTTGAACATACATTATCAGTAATCCATTTTTGCCATAAGTATGCTCTGTCAATTTTATCAAACATTTTTTCCCAGTCCAGAAATGCGACGTATAACTTTTGTTGTTGTTGTCTAGTGTTTTTGAAATTAGTGTATTTAATATAAATATACAATCAGAAGTTGCCTTTCCCTTTTGAAATCCAAACTGATTATCTATTATTTTCTCATATTTAATAGACCATTTTGTGAGTCTATTTAGAAGTATTTGAGAATATATTTTAGCTAATATATTTGTTAATGTAATTCCTCTATAATTTTTGGCCTCATCTTGGTTGCCTCCCTTGAATATTGGCACAATAATACCTTCTCCCCAGGATTTAGGATATGTGCCACTATCAAATATGTTATTATATAATTTCAATAGGAAGGGTGCAATAGTATCATAGGTCTGTTTAAATACCTCAGCAATTAAATTGTCTGTACCGGGACTTTTATCATTATTTTGTGAAAAAATTGCCTGTTTTAATTCGTTTTCGGAAATACTACAATCTAATTCTTGATCATATATATATATATGTATCGTTTAATACGGTTTCTACATGTATATTATTACTATCATTGTCATATAGATCGTTAAAATGATTATATAGGGTTGTGACGTTTAGTTGATCAGAATCAGGTATTTTAGTTTTATATTGCTTTCTAATTTGTTTCCAAAATTTCTTGGGTTCTTTTTTTGCAAGTTTTTTTATTTTTGAGTAAATTGTTTTATTATTTAGAAATATGACTTTATTTTCATTAGTTCTGTTTCTGAGAAACACATGTTTCTGGCTATATTAAATTCTTTCCTAGCTTCATAACATTCTTGATTGAACCATTGTTTTTTTGCATGATGCGGAATTGTTGGATTAGCAATTTTAATTTTGTGCTTTGTTCCGAAGACACTGAATGCGTTATCCTGCATGAATTTCGTGAATGAATTTACCGTGCCATCGATATCTATACTATTTAAATCTTCAGTCAGCTGGTCAAGCTTTTGTTGTTTGTATATCATCTCATTTCTAAAGGTATTAGCCAGCGAATCATCCCACGGAATAAACAGACTGTCAGTCGCGGATGAATACTCGTCATGCATTATTTGTAGAGGGCATGTCATCTCTATGCAAAATTCGATCGCTGAATGATCTGAAAATTCTGTATGTTCAATTATTTTGAATTGGGTAAGATATTTAGAATCATTATAATTATATAAAAGATAATCCACCGTGCTTGCGCCATTCATATTATAAAAGGTAAACTGACCTACATTCGCGTCACAATGAAGACGCCCATTGGCTATTGATAGCCCGGTTGATTTGCATAATAATAGGAGACGACTTCCGTAAATATCTAGCACGTGATCTTTATTTACCCTTGTAGGAATGTCATTATAAATTTGCATTTGATTACCGTTGTCTAAAAATCTATCAAAATGTAAAAAATCTAGTTCATCCGAAGGTCGACTATTCATGACAATCCTAGAGATTTATATTTCTCTATTCCATCCTCAATCTGCTCGAAAAAGTCAATATCAGACTGTGCTAAAACCTTGGAATCAGTTGGTAAAATATATACATTACATATATAGACATCTTCATCAAAATGAAATAAATGATTAGATAATTTGGTCCACATTATACCATATTGTTCTGTTTCAATAACCTGTATTTTGTTTTTTAATTCACATTTATAATACACAGAAATACCACCACTGTATCGCCTTTTCCTTACATTTGGAGTTTTATTACCAAATAAATGTTCACAATAGTAACCGTTAATGTTTAAATTATAATTTGAATTTTTTCCGAGCCAGGTTTCGGATAGAAAAATAACGTCATAATAACATAGGAAATTTAGGAAGTCTGGA
>JABXNX010002153.1:0-46031 GCA_014843695.1 Archivesica marissinica | reverse complement strand
ATGTATAGTGTCAAGCCTGTCGTTTATCAAAATGTTCTTAATTTTTTTTTTAAATTGTTTTGAATCCGACATCACTTGTCCAGACCCAGAGCGTGTTTAAATTCGGATTGCTAATACATTGTACTATTGAAATGAAAAACGGACTAGGAAGCAATTATTAATTAATATAGTTGAGACCTTATTACGGTCAGAGCGTTGTACACTATGCGGACTACGTCATATCTCTATTGCTATTTCTAGCGGACTAGATCATATACGCAACTTCGTAGCTCGTGACATCTCAACCTAATGTCAAGTAATGTCCTCGTAGAAATCCAGAAAGCCAGCATCATTAACCGATTTGATTGACACATTAAGTTCATTCTTATTCCGTGCATATTAAATCCGAGACTTGCAGATGACATATGAATTAATTGAAACGTATATTAGCATCAGGAACACAACATATTCCCGGCGTCTTCCTATAACCATTAAAGCCCCAATCTGCGTTTACACTCAACCCTGTGTTAACGGTCACCCCCAATCAGCCAACCTGTATTAAGCAGCCAGTTTCCATATTCCCAATATGTTGTTTTGTCCTCAATTAAGCAGCCACCTGTGCTAAGCAGCCACTTTATGCGAGTCCCTTGTTTGGCTGCTTAATACAGGTTGACTGTATCCTAAATTTAAGAAAGACTATTGGTTTTCCAGTTATTTATGTATGGGATATAAGATGGACTGTATTTAGAATGTGCTACACATAGAGCTATTGTAAGGAGCGGATGATTATATATTGTGGTTATTGTCTAATATTTTCATTTCTCAATAATAAATTATTACCTGTAAAAAAATGAAATTAGGAAATATGGCCATGAATTAACCTACTTTTGTTGTGAAATTACCATTTGTAAATTACCTCCCTTTAGTGGTATTTTAACTAACTCCACAAACTAAATTAAGGTTTACTGAGGTTAACATATTCATTTCATATTAATCTATAGTATTATTTGTTCGAATAAAGATAAAAAACGCAAATACAGACTTTAAGTGAATGTATGTAATATGTCCATGATTGTGTTGAGGCTTGTCGATTGTGTTTATGCATACATATACATATACAGTACAATTAAGCTGTATCACAGACGGATCTGTAGTCCAGTGGTAACACGCTGGACTGGTAATCCAGGGATCGCAGGTTCGATCTCCCGTCTGACCCTAATACAATTAACAGTCTTTCAGATGGGACGTTAAACCGAGGTCTCGTGTCGGTGCTTTACACCGTGCACGTAAAAGAACAAGAGGAGATTCTGGAATTGGTCTCTGTCTGTATCATGCACTATCCTCCAAAATCTAAAATAACTAATCTCTTCAGGAGGCGTCGCTCATATGGGCAACCGGTAGTGACGATAAATAAACGTAAAACACCCACACTGTATCACTGCACTATTCTCCAAAATCTAAAATGACTAATATCTTCAGGAGGCATCGCTCATATGGGCAGCCGGTAGCGACGATAAATAAACGTAAAACACACGCGCTGTTGCTGCCAGCATGAAAATTCAAAATTTTCCGCGGGGAAATAAATTCAATGACTTTCCTTGTTTAGTTTTGCTTGACAATAAGCCAGGTTTCGAATCCAGCGGACAGTAAACCAGGTTTCGAACCCGCGGACAATAAGTCAGGTTTCGAATCCCGCGGACAATAAGCCAGGGTTCAAACCCGCACCGCCACGGTGATGTCACAAAGCAATAACAAATATGACCAATCTACCACCGCGACACCGCGATACGGCTACCACCGCGACAGATACGGCTACCACCGCGACATCGCTACCACCGCGACACGGCTACCACCGCTACCACCGCGACACCGCTACCACCGCTACCACCGCTACCACCGCTACCACCGCGACACCGCTACCACCGCGACACCGGTACCACCGTTACCACCGCTACCGCCGCGACACGGCTACCACCGCTACCACCGCTACCACAGCGACACGGCTACCACCGCGACACCGCTACCACCGCGAAACCGCTACCACCGTTACCACCGCTACCGCCGCGACACGGCTACCACCGCTACCACCGCTACCACAGCGACACGGCTACCACCGCGACACGGCTACCACCGCGACACCGCTACCACCGCGATACGGATATCACCGCGATACCGATACCACCGCGATACGGCTATCACCGCTACCACCGCGACACGGCTACCACCGCGGCACCGCTATCACCGCGATACGGCTACCACCGCTACCACCGCGATACGGCTACCACCGCGACACCGCTACCACCGCGACACCTGCTACCACCGCTACCACCGCGACACGGCTACCACCGCGACACCGCTACCACCGCGACACGCCTACCACCGCAACACGGCTACCACCGCGACACGGCTACCACCGCGACACCGCTATCACCGCGACACCGTTACCACCACGACACAGCTACCACCGCTACCACCGCGACACGGCTACCACCGCTACCACCGCGACACGGCATTCAACCCTAAACAGTTATGCAAATACCGCTGATGAAGTGATCCACAATGCAAGCACACAGATGACAGGTTTAGTATGATGATAAGTCCCATTATGACCCCCGGAGAGTTTTTACGGCCCCATATTGCTAAGCAAAAATTATTTATTATGTCATGCGGCATAAGCACAATTCTGTTTGGCTCCTTGATTCTCCGTGCTTCTTACATAATATATATATAGCACATCGGCAGTAAGTACATTCTCAATTGACAGGCAATGTTTGGTATTTCGTATTATTGCTTGTGTTGGTTTATTTAATGTATTGTTTAGTGGTTATAATTGTAGAGACGACAGAACACTGCATGCTATGTCGACATTTCTCAGACGGTTGCCAGTAGCTGTACCAATATTTAATGGCATCCCTAAAGTACGTCCATTCCATGTGATTACTCGCTATGAATGTCTTATGCTCTGCTTCACAAATACGAGCACTGTTAATAATAATATAGTCTCTAGCCTGAACAAATTACATTACTTATGAATAATTACACGTGGTTTGCATATTATAGTTAGTCTGGTTTGAATGATGTTGTATTTTAAATTGGGTCAGAAAGGTAAATTATATTATATATCCTCTTAGGGGACATCCTAATATTATATAGCATCTTAGAGGACATCCAAACATTATATAGCATATTACGGGGCATCCAAACATTATATAGCCTCTTACGGGACATCCAAATATTATATAGCCTCTTACGGGGCATCCAAACATTATATAGCATCTTACGGGGCATCCAAACATTATATAGCCTCTTACGGGACAACCAAACATTATATAGCCTCTTACGGGGCATCCAGACATTATATAGCATCTTACGGGGCATCCAAACATTATATAGTATATTACGGGACAACCAAACATTATATAGCATCTTACGGGACATCCAAACATTATATAGCATCTTACGGGGCATCCAAACATTATATAGCCTCTTACGGGGCATCCAAACATTATATAGCATCTTACGGGGCATCCAAACATTAAATAGCATCTTACGGGACATCCAAACATTATATAGCCTCTTACGGGGCATCCAAACATTATATAGCATCTTACGGGGCATCCAAACATTATATAGCCTCTTAGAGGACATCCAAACATTATATAGCCTCTTACGGGGCATCCAAACATTATATAGCATCTTACTGGGCATCCAAACATTATATAGCATCTTACGGGGCATCCGAACATTATATAGCATCTTACGGGGCATCCAAACATTATATAGCATCTTACGGGGCATACAAACATTATAATTATAGCCTCTATAGGGGCATCAAAACATTATATAGCATCTTACGGGGCATCCAAACATTATATAGCATCTTACGGGACATCCAAACATTATATAGCATCTTACGGGACATCCAAACATCATATAGCATCTTACGTGGCATACACACATTATAATAATAGCCTCTATAGGGGCATCCAAACATTATATAGCATCTTACGGGGCATCCAAACATTATATAGCATCTTACGGGGCATCCAAACATTATATAGCATCTTACGGGGCATCCAAACATTATATAGCATCTTACGTGGCATACACACATTATAATTATAGCCTCTATAGGGGCATCCAAACATTATATAGCATCTTACGGGGCATCCAAACATTATATAGCATCTTACGGGGCATCCAAACATTATATAGCATCTTACGGGGCATCCAAACATCATATAGCATCTTACGGGACATCCAAACATTATATAGCATCTTACGGGACATCCAAACATTATATAGCATCTTACGGGGCATCCAAACATTATATAGCATCTTACGGGGCATCCAAACATTATATAGCATCTTACGGGACATCCAAACATTATATAGCATCTTACGGGACATCCAAACATTATATAGCATCTTACGGGGCATCCAAACATTATATAGCATCTTACGGGGCATCCAAACATTATATAGCATCTTACGGGACATCCAAACATTATATAGCATCTTACGGGACATCCAAACATTATATAGCATCTTACGGGACATCCAAACATTATATAGCATCTTAAGGGACATCCACGCATTATATAGCATCTTACGGGGCATCCACATTATATAGCATCTTACGGGACATCCAAACATTATATAGCATCTTAAGGGACATCCACGCATTATATAGCCTCTTACGGGACATCCAAACATTATATAGCCTCTTACCGGGGCATCCAAACATTATATAGCACCTTACGGGGCATCCACACATTATATAGCATCTTACTGGACATCCAAACATTATATAGCATCTTACTGGACATCCAAACATTATATAGCACCTTACGGGACATCCAAACATTATATAGCACCTTACGGGGCATCCACACATTATATAGCATCTTACGGGACATCCAAACATTATATAGAACCAATAAGTGTGTTACGCGCCTCACACAGTCCAACAGTTTACATATTGGATCGTTTTCGGCTTATAAATAACATAAATAACTGAACGACCAATAGTATTTCTTAAATTTAGTCTACAGTTGAAACCTGTCTTACGCAGCCAGCCAAGGCAATTACAGAAAGTGGCTGCTTTACACAGGTGGCTGCTTAATAGAGGTCAAATGTATAACAAAACAACATTTTGTGAATCTGGAAACTGGCTGCTTATTACAAGTTGGTTGCTTAATGGAGGTGACCACTAACACAGGTTTCACTGTAATCTGGTAATTATGAGAAGACACCATAACATCATTCATTGTCCGAATAGTTCCTTATTCTGTGGCATGTTCGTTATATCTGTTCTGTATTACATGTATATAAATAAACAAAAACAATGTGGTATAATTGCCAGTGCTTACCTCTACAAATTCCGCTGGTACATTTATATCCCAGGTCAGAATCACATGTTATCCGGTGGCTGATGTCACATTCATCCCCTGCCTGCAGGGGACAGCATCCAGACGAGGACTTGGGTCTGAGACCTGCACATTGTGTCACTGGATCACAGCCGAGTTGCATAGACGCATCCAGCAATAATACCAAATAAAGGTACACGGTTCCGCAAATAATTGTCTCGTCTTTCATGTCAGCGAATAATGGATATTGCCAGTATCTGTTGTCGAAATAAGTACATCAACGCAGAATACATACACAATAAGTTACTACAAAACCAGTACGTTACACCTATCCAGTAAGTTACTGCAAAACCAGTACGTTACACCTATCCAGTAAGTTACTACAACACCAGTACGTTACACCTATCCAGTAAGTTACTACAACACCAGTACGTTACACCTATCCAGTAAGTTACTGCAAAACCAGTACGTTGCACCTATCCAGTAAGTTACTGCAAAACAAGTACGTTACACCTATCTAGTAAGTTACTGCAAAACCAGTACGTTACACCTATCTAGTAAGTTACTGCAACACCAGTACGTTACACCTATCTAGTAAGTTACTGCAAAACCAGTACGTTACACCTATCCAGTAAGGTACTACAACACCAGTAAGTTACACCTATCCAGTAAGGTACTACAACACCAGTACGTTACACCTATCCAGTAAGTTACTACAAAACCAGTACGTTACACCTATCCAGTAAGTTACTACAACACCAGTACGTTACACCTATCCAAAAGTTACTACAAAACCAGTACGTTGCACCTATCCAGTAAGTTACTGCAAAACCAGTACGTTACACCTATCCAGTAAGTTACTACAAAACCAGTACGTTACACCTATCCAGTAAGTTACTGCAAAACCAGTACGTTGCACCTATCCAGTAAGTTACTGCAAAACCAGTACGTTGCACCTATCCAGTAAGTTACTGCAAAACCAGTACGTTGCACCTATCCAGTAAGTTACTGCAAAACCAGTACGTTGCACCTATCCAGTAAGTTACTGCAAAACCAGTACGTTGCACCTATCCAGTAAGTTACTGCAAAACCAGTACGTTGCACCTATCCAGTAAGTTACTGCAAAACCAGTATGTTGCACCTATCCAGTAAGTTACTACAAAACCAGTATGTTACACCTATCCAGTAAGTTACTGCAAAACCAGTACGTTGCACCTATCCAGTAAGTTACTGCAAAACCAGTACGTTGCACCTATCCAGTAAGTTACTGCAAAACCAGTACGTTGCACCTATCCAGTAAGTTACTACAAAACCAGTACGTTGCACCTATCCAGTAAGTTACTGCAAAACCAGTACGTTACACCTATCCAGTAAGTTACTACAAAACCAGTACGTTACACCTATCCAGTAAGTTACTACAACACCAGTACGTTGCACCTATCCAGTAAGGTACTACAAAACCAGTACGTTACACCTATCCAGTAAGTTACTGCAAAACCAGTACGTTGCACCTATCCAGTAAGTTATTATAAAACCAGTACGTTGCACCTATCCAGTAAGTTACTACAAAACCAGTACGTTGTACCTATCCAGTAAGTTACTACAAAACCAGTACGTTGCACCTATCCAGTAAGGTACTACAAAACCAGTACGTTACACCTATCCAGTAAGTTACTACAAAACCAGTACGTTACACCTATCCAGTAAGTTACTACAACACCAGTACGTTACACCTATCCAGTAAGTTACTACAAAACCAGTACGTTGCACCTATCCAGTAAGGTACTACAAAACCAGTACGTTACACCTATCCAGTAAGTTACTACAAAACCAGTACGTTACACCTATCCAGTAAGTTACTACAACACCAGTACGTTACACCTATCTAGTAAGTTACTACAAAACCAGTACGTTACACCTATCCAGTAAGTTACTACAACACCAGTACGTTACACCTATCCAGTAAGTTACTACAACACCAGTACGTTACACCTATCCAGTAAGTTACTGCAACACCAGTACGTTGCACCTATCCAGTAAGTTACTACAAAACCAGTACGTTGCACCTATCCAGTAAGGTACTACAAAACCAGTACGTTACACCTATCCAGTAAGTTACTGCAAAACCAGTACGTTACACCTATCCAGTAAGTTACTACAACACCAGTACGTTACACCTAGCCAGTAAGTTACTGCAACACCAGTACGTTGCACCTATCCAGTAAGTTACTGCAAAACCACTACGTTACACCTATCCAGTAAGTTACTGCAAAACCAGTACGTTACACCTATCCGGTAAGTTACTACAAAACCAGTACGTTACACCTATCCAGTAAGTTACTGCAAAACCAGTACGTTGCACCTATCCAGTAAGTTACTGCAAAACCAGTACGTTGCACCTATCCAGTAAGTTACTGCAAAACCAGTACGTTGCACCTATCCAGTAAGTTACTGCAAAACCAGTACGTTGCACCTATCCAGTAAGTTACTGCAAAACCAGTACGTTGCACCTATCCAGTAAGTTACTGCAAAACCAGTACGTTGCACCTATCCAGTAAGTTACTACAAAACCAGTACGTTACACCTATCCAGTAAGTTACTGCAAAACCAGTACGTGCACCTATCCAGTAAGTTACTGCAAAACCAGTACGTTGCACCTATCCAGTAAGTTACTGCAAAACCAGTACGTTGCACATATCCAGTAAGTTACTACAAAACCAGTACGTTGCACCTATCCAGTAAGTTACTACAAAACCAGTACGTTACACCTATCCAGTAAGTTACTACAAAACCAGTACGTTACACCTATCCAGTAAGTTACTACAACACCAGTACGTTACACCTATCCAGTAAGTTACTACAAAACCAGTACGTTACACCTATCCAGTAAGTTACTACAAAACCAGTACGTTACACCTATCCAGTAAGTTACTACAAAACCAGTACGTTACACCTATCCAGTAAGTTACTACAAAACCAGTACGTTACACCTATCCAGTAAGTTACTACAAAACCAGTACGTTGCACCTATCCAGTAAGGTACTACAAAACCAGTACGTTACACCTATCCAGTAAGTTACTACAAAACCAGTACGTTACACCTATCCAGTAAGTTACTACAACACCAGTACGTTACACCTATCCAGTAAGTTACTACAAAACCAGTACGTTGCACCTATCCAGTAAGGAACTACAAAACCAGTACGTTACACCTATCCAGTAAGTTACTACAAAACCAGTACGTTACACCTATCAAGTAAGTTACTACAACACCAGTACGTTACACCTATCTAGTAAGTTACTACAAAACCAGTACGTTACACCTATCCAGTAAGTTACTACAACACCAGTACGTTACACCTATCCAGTAAGTTACTACAACACCAGTACGTTACACCTATCCAGTAAGTTACTGCAACACCAGTACGTTGCACCTATCCAGTAAGTTACTACAAAACCAGTACGTTGCACCTATCCAGTAAGGTACTACAAAACCAGTACGTTACACCTATCCAGTAAGTTACTGCAAAACCAGTACGTTACACCTATCCAGTAAGTTACTACAACACCAGTACGTTACACCTAGCCAGTAAGTTACTGCAACACCAGTACGTTGCACCTATCCAGTAAGTTACTGCAAAACCACTACGTTACACCTATCCAGTAAGTTACTGCAAAACCAGTACGTTACACCTATCCAGTAAGTTACTACAAAACCAGTACGTTACACCTATCCAGTAAGTTACTACAAAACCAGTACGTTACACCTATCCAGTAAGTTACTACAAAACCACTACGTTACACCTATCCAGTAAGTTACTACAAAACCAGTACGTTACACCTATCCAGTAAGTTACTGCAAAACCAGTACGTTACACCTATCCAGTAAGTTACTACAACACCAGTACGTTACACCTATCCAGTAAGTTACTGCAACACCAGTACGTTGCACCTATCCAGTAAGTTACTACAAAACCAGTACGTTGCACCTATCCAGTAAGTTACTACAACACCAGTACGTTACACCTATCCAGTAAGTTACTACAAAACCAGTACGTTACACCCATCCAGTAAGTTACTACAAAACCAGTACGTTACACCTATCCAGTATGTTACTACAAAACCAGTACGTTACACCTATCCAGTAAGTTACTACAAAACCAGTACGTTACACCTATCTAGTAAGTTACTGCAACACCAGTACGTTGCACCTATCCAGTAAGTTACTACAACACCAGTACGTTACACCTATCCAGTAAGTTACTACAAAACCAGTACGTTACACCTATCCAGTAAGTTACTACAAAACCAGTACGTTACACCTATCCAGTAAGTTACTACAACACCAGTACGTTACACCTATCCAGTAAGTTACTACAAAACCAGTACGTTACACCTATCCAGTAAGGTACTACAAAACCAGTACGTTACACCTATCCAGTAAGTTACTACAAAACCAGTACGTTACACCTATCCAGTAAGTTACTACAAAACCAGTACGTTACACCTATCCAGTAAATGACTGCAAGCCAACTAACTTACACCTACCCAGTACGTTATTGCAAATCCAGTATGTTATGCATACCCAGTACGTTACTGCAAATCCAGTAGTTTACGCATACCCAGTACGCTATTGCAAATCCAGTATGTTACGCATACCCAGTACGTTATTGCAAATCCAGTATATTACGCATACCCATTACGCTATAGCAAATCCAGTATGTTACGCATACCCAGTACGTTATTGCAAATCGAGTATATTACGCATACCCATTACGCTATAGCAAATCCAGAATGTTACGCATACCCAGTACGTTATTGCAAATCCAGTATGTTGCCCATACCCAGTACGTTATTGCAAATCCAGTATGTTGCGCATACCCAGTACGTTACTGCAAATCCAGAATGTTACGCATACCCATTACGTTACTGCAAATCCAGAATGTTACGCATACCCAGTACGTTACTGCAAATCCAGTATGTTACGCATACCCATTACGTTACTGCAAATCCAGTATGTTACGCATACCCAGTACGTTACTGCAAATCCAGTATGTTACGCATACCCATTACGTTACTGCAAATCCAGTATGTTACGCATACCCAGTACGTTATTGCAAATCCAGAATGTTACGCATACCCAGTAGGTTACTGCAAATCCAGAATGTTACGCATACCCAGTAGGTCTACTTATGTGTCTGTGAAATAATAAAACACCGTTGTTGAAATGAATGAGAGTTTGTAGCAACTGTACTTCTTTAAGCTTAAGTTCTCAATTGTATCACAATTATCTTCGATTGCCAATTCATATTAATTTCAACAGATGCACAAATTCCGTTCATTAAACTTTCTCTTTGAAATAAGAGTCAGAATATGAGAATATTTCTGCTATATATATTCTTTCTCACTAATCGTCATTGACGTTGCGCGCACGTGAACATGTAATATAACACATTCTCCGCTGCCTGTTTCTTCAGATCATGTCCGTGAATGTGTCCGAAAAATCAATATGTCCAACATTTCAATTTCCATTCCAGCTACTGCGCAATAATGAATTCTATTCCAAAATACCCTCTCCATGAAAAACCCATCTGCTCTACGCCAATGTATACAGTAATGACAGTGTACTTCTTTTATCGGAGAAACTCATTTATTTCCACAGTGCACAAGATGGATATCATCTCCACGTGATGTTTATATTTAAACAATACAAGCAAAACATTTACTTTGACTCTAAATAAAGCCTATATTACGACAAGAACACTTCACGTAACATTCTTCGCCTTTTGTGCAAGAAACTTCGATATAGTTTAGCTCCTTAGCGTGTTGTCTCTCCGATAAATCACTTCTTTTACAATATTAATGCAGAATATGACCCGGATTCCAGGCAGGATCAGTAGAAGTTGACTCCAATAACAAGGATGGGAGTGTCATTATAAATCACTGGAAAATGGCGATGCTTAATTACTGGTATTATGTGAGAGATACTCACTTATAGCTGATACACGCCAAACAATCCCCTCCCACTGTGCCACTTGCAGGCAGACTGTGTTTCTGCCTGCTTATTTTGGGCGATTAAGGTCGTAGCAACAGTATTGCTCATGTGACGACTCTCTAGCTATTAGTCGCAGCAACAGTATTGCTCATGTGACGACTCTCTAGCTATTAGTGGTGAAGGAAGACCCCGGTGCCCCTCCGTCCGTCCGTCCGAGCAGTAATTCATGTACGGGTGGGCACCCGCATAGAACCACCGACCTTCTGTAGTTTCCTCACTTGAAATAGTTAGACACACTGGCCCATCGGGATTCGATGTGACGTACCAGTCGATTTCAACTTTAACCGGTCACAAGGGGCACATTCAAGCAAATAATGCAGACATAAGCACGAAGAAAGTTGAATAATTATACAGTTAAAGACTAGAGGCATCCTCACGCTGAAACTCACCTAGGAATAGAGGCGTCCTCATGCTAAAGCTCAGCTAGGAATAGAGGCGTCCTCACGCTGAAGCTCACCTAGGAATAGAGGCGTCCTCATGCTAAAGCTCACCTAGGAATAGAAGCGTCCTCACGCTGAAGCTCACCTAGGAATATAGGCGTCCTCATGCTAAAGCTCACCTAGGAATAGAGGCATCCTCACGCTGAAGCTCACCTAGGAATAGAGGCGTCCTCACGCTAAAGCTCACATATGAATAGAGGCATCCTCACGCTAAAGCTCACCTAGGAATAGAGGCGTCCTCACGCTAAAGCTCACCTAGGAATAGAGGCATCCTCACGCTAAAGCTCACATAGGAATAGAGGCGTCCTCACGCTAAAGCTCACATAGGAATAGAGGCGTCCTCACGCTAATGCTCACCTAGGAATAGAGGCGTCCTCACCACTGTAACAGACAGTGTGTGTCAGACGCCAGTGCTGTACTGTCGACTGTAACAGACAGTGCTCTACTGTCGACTGTAACAGACAGTGAGTGTCAGACGCCAGTGCTGTACTGTCGACTGTAACAGACAGTGCTCTACTGTCGACTGTAACAGACAGTGTGTATCAGACGCCAGTGCTGTACTGTCGACTGTAACAGACAGTGTGTATCAGACGCCAGTGCTGTACTGTCGACTGTAACAGACAGTGCTGTACTGTCGACTGTAACAGACAGTGCTTTACTGTCGACTGTAACAGACAGTGTGTATCAGACTCCAGTGTTGTACTGTCGACTGTAACAGACAGTGTGTATCAGACGCCAGTGCTCTACTGTCGACTGTAACAGACAGTGTGTATCAGACGCCAGTGCTCTACTGTCGACTGTAACAGACAGTGTGTATCAGACGCTAGTGCTCTATTGTCGACTGTAACAGACAGTGTGTGTCAGACGCCAGTGCTGTACTGTCGACTGTAACAGGCAGTGTGTATCAGACGCTAGTGCTGTACTGTAGACTGTAACAGACAGTGCTCTACTGTCGACTGTAACAGACAGTGAGTGTCAGACGCCAGTGCTGTACTGTCGACTGTAACAGACAGTGCTGTACTGTCGACTGTAACAGACAGTGTGTATCAGACGCCAGTGCTGTACTGTCGACTGTAACAGACAGTGTGTATCAGACGCCAGTGCTGTACTGTCGACTGTAACAGACAGTGCTGTACTGTCGACTGTAACAGACAGTGCTTTACTGTCGACTGTAACAGACAGTGTGTATCAGACTCCAGTGTTGTACTGTCGACTGTAACAGACAGTGTGTATCAGACGCCAGTGCTCTACTGTCGACTGTAACAGACAGTGTGTATCAGACGCCAGTGCTCTACTGTCGACTGTAACAGACAGTGTGTATCAGACGCCAGTGCTCTATTATCGACTGTAACAGACAGTGTGTGTCAGACGCCAGTGCTGTACTGTCGACTGTAACAGGCAGTGTGTATCAGACGCTAGTGCTGTACTGTCGACTGTAACAGACAGTGTGTATCAGACGCCAGTGCTGCACTGTCGACTGTAACAGACAGTGTGTATCAGACGCTAATGCTGTACTGTCGACTGTAACAGACCGTGTGTATCAGACGCCAGTGCTCTACTGTCGACTGTAATAGACAGTGTGTATCAGACGCTAGTGCTCTATTGTCGACTGTAACAGACAGTGTGTGTCAGACGCCAGTGCTGTACTGTCGACTGTAACAGGCAGTGTGTATCAGACGCTAGTGCTGTACTGTCGACTGTAACAGACAGTGTGTATCAGACGCCAGTGCTGCACTGTCGACTGTAACAGACAGTGTGTATCAGACGCTAATGCTGTACTGTCGACTGTAACAGACCGTGTGTATCAGACGCCAGTGATCTACTGTCGACTGTAACAGACAGTGTGTATCAGACGCCAGTGCTGTACTGTCGACTGTAACAGACAGTGTGTATCAGACGACAGTGCTGTACTGTCGACTGTAACAGACAGTGTGTATCAGACGCTAGTGCTGTACTGTCGACAGTAACAGACAGTGTATATCAGACGACAGTGCTCTACTGTCGACTGTAACAGACAGTGTGTATCAGACGCTAGTGCTGTACTGTCGACTGTAACAGACAGTGTGTATCAGACGCTACTGCTGTACTGTCGACTGTAACAGACAGTGTGTATCAGAGGCTAGTGCTGTACTGTCGACTGTAACAGTCAGTGTGTATCAGACGCCAGTGCTGTACTGTCGACTGTAACAGACAGTGTGTATCAGACGCCATTGCTCTACTGTCGACTATAACATACAGTGTGTATCAGACGCTAGTGCTCTACTGTCGACTGTAACAGACATTATGTATCACAGTGCTGTACTGTCGACTGTTACAGACAGTGTATATCATACGCTAGTGCTGTACTGTCGACTGTAACAGACAGTGTGTATCAGACGCTAGTGCTGTACTGTCGACTGTAACAGACAGTGTGTATCAGACGCTAGTGCTGTACTGTCGACTGTAACAGTCAGTGTATATCAGACGCCAGTGATGTACTGTCGACTGTAACAGACAGTGTGTATCAGACGCCATTGCTCTACTGTCGACTATAACAGACAGTGTGTATCAGACGCCAGTGCTCTACTGTCGACTGTAACATACAGTATGTATCACAGTGCTGTACTGTCGACTGTAACAGACAGTGTGTATCAGACGCCAGTGCTGTACTGTCGACTGTAACAGACAGTGCTCTACTGTCGACTGTAACAGATAGTGCTGTACTATCGACTGTAACAGACAGTGTGTATCAGACGCCAGTGCTGTACTGTCGACTGTAACAGACAGTGCTCTACTGTCGACTGTAACAGACAGTGCTGTACTATCGACTGTAACAGACAGTGCTGTACTATCGACTGTAACAGACAGTGTGTATCAGACGCCAGTGCTGTACTGTCGACTGTAACAGACAGTGCTGTACTGTCGACTGTAACAGGCAGTGTGTATCAGACGCCAGTGCTCTACTGTCGACTGTAACAGACAGTGCTTATCAGACGTCAGTGCTGTACTGTCGACTGTAACAGACAGTGTGTATCAGACACCATTGCTCTACTGTCGACTGTAATATACAGTGTATCACAGTGCTGTACTGTCGACTGTAACAGACAGTGTGTATCAGACGCCAGTGCTGTACTGTCGACTGTAACAGACAGTGTGTATCAGACGCTAGTGCTGTACTGTCGACTGTAACAGACAGTGTGTATCAGACGCTAGTGCTGTACTGTCGACTGTAACAGACAGTGTGTATCAGACGCTAGTGCTGTACTGTCGACTGTAACAGTCAGTGTATATCAGACGCCAGTGATGTACTGTCGATTGTAACAGACAGTGTGTATCAGACGCCATTGCTCTACTGTCGACTATAACAGACAGTGTGTATCAGACGCCAGTGCTCTACTGTCGACTGTAACATACAGTATGTATCACAGTGCTGTACTGTCGACTGTAACAGACAGTGTGTATCAGACGCCAGTGCTGTACTGTCGACTGTAACAGACAGTGCTCTACTGTCGACTGTAACAGACAGTGCTGTACTATCGACTGTAACAGACAGTGTGTATCAGACGCCAGTGCTGTACTGTCGACTGTAACAGACAGTGCTCTACTGTCGACTGTAACAGACAGTGCTGTACTATCGACTGTAACAGACAGTGCTGTACTATCGATTGTAACAGACAGTGTGTATCAGACGCCAGTGCTGTACTGTCGACTGTAACAGACAGTGCTGTACTGTCGACTGTAACAGGCAGTGTGTATCAGACGCCAGTGCTCTACTGTCGACTGTAACAGACAGTGCTTATCAGACGCCAGTGCTGTACTGTCGACTGCAACATACAGTGTGTATCAGACACCATTGCTCTACTGTCGACTGTAATATACAGTGTGTATCACAGTGCTGTACTGTCGACTGTAGCAGACAGTGTGTATCAGACGCCAGTGCTGTACTGTCGACTGTAACAGACAGTGTGTATCAGACGCTAGTGCTGTACTGTCGACTGTAACAGACAGTGTGTATCAGACGCTAGTGCTGTACTGTCGACTGTAACAGACAGTGCTGTACTGTCGACTGTAACATACAGTGTGTATCAGACGCCAGTGCTGTACTGTCGACTGTAACAGACAGTGTGTATCAGACGCTAGTGCTGTACTGTCGACTGTAACAGACAGTGTGTATCAGACGCCAGTGCTGTACTGTCGACTGTAACAGACAGTGTGTATCAGACGCTAGTGCTGTACTGTCGACTGTAACAGACAGTGTGTATCAGACGCTAGTGCTGTACTGTCGACTGTAACAGACAGTGTGTATCAGATGCCAGTGCTGTACTGTCGACTGTAACAGACAGTGCTCTACTGTCGACTGTAACATACAGTATGTATCAGACGCTAGTGCTGTACTGTCGACTGTAACAGACAGTGTGTATCAGACGCTAGTGCTCTACTGTCGACTGTAACAGACAGTGTGTATCAGACGCTAGTGCTGTACTGTCGACTGTAACAGACAGTGTGTATCAGACGCTAGTGCTGTACTGTCGACTGTAACAGACAGTGTGTATCAGACGCTAGTGCTGTACTGTCGACTGTAACAGACAGTGTGTATCAGACGCTAGTGCTCTACTGTCGACTGTAACATACAGTATGTATCACAGTGCTGTACTGTCGACTGTAACAGACAGTGTGTATCAGACGCCAGTGCTGTACTGTCGACTGTAACAGACAGTGCTCTACTGTCGACTGTAACAGACAGTGCTGTACTATCGACTGTAACAGACAGTGTGTATCAGACGCCAGTGCTGTACTGTCGACTGTAACAGACAGTGCTCTACTGTCGACTGTAACAGACAGTGCTGTACTATCGACTGTAACAGACAGTGCTGTACTATCGACTGTAACAGACAGTGTGTATCAGACACCAGTGCTGTACTGTCGACTGTAACAGACAGTGCTTATCAGACGCCAGTGCTGTACTGTCGACTGTAACATACAGTGTGTATCAGACACCATTGCTCTACTGTCGACTGTAATATACAGTGTGTATCACAGTGCTGTACTGTCGACTGTAACAGACAGTGTGTATCAGACGCCAGTGCTGTACTGTCGACTGTAACAGACAGTGTGTATCAGACGCTAGTGCTGTACTGTCGACTGTAACAGACAGTGTGTATCAGACGCTAGTGCTGTACTGTCGACTGTAACAGTCAGTGTGTATCAGACGCCAGTGCTGTACTGTCGACTGTAACAGACAGTGTGTATCAGACGCTAGTGCTGTACTGTCGACTGTAACAGACAGTGTGTATCAGACGCTAGTGCTGTACTGTCGACTGTAACAGTCAGTGTATATCAGACGCCAGTGATGTACTGTCGACTGTAACAGACAGTGTGTATCAGACGCCATTGCTCTACTGTCGACTATAACAGACAGTGTGTATCAGACGCCAGTGCTCTACTGTCGACTGTAACATACAGTATGTATCACAGTGCTGTACTGTCGACTGTAACAGACAGTGTGTATCAGACGCCAGTGCTGTACTGTCGACTGTAACAGACAGTGCTCTACTGTCGACTGTAACAGACAGTGCTGTACTATCGACTGTAACAGACAGTGTGTATCAGATGCCAGTGCTGTACTGTCGACTGTAACAGACAGTGCTCTACTGTCGACTGTAACAGACAGTGCTGTACTATCGACTGTAACAGACAGTGCTGTACTATCGACTGTAACAGACAGTGTGTATCAGACGCCAGTGCTGTACTGTCGACTGTAACAGACAGTGCTGTACTGTCGACTGTAACAGGCAGTGTGTATCAGACGCCAGTGCTCTACTGTCGACTGTAACAGACAGTGCTTATCAGACGCCAGTGCTGTACTGTCGACTGCAACATACAGTGTGTATCAGACACCATTGCTCTACTGTCGACTGTAATATACAGTGTGTATCACAGTGCTGTACTGTCGACTGTAACAGACAGTGTGTATCAGACGCCAGTGCTGTACTGTCGACTGTAACAGACAGTGTGTATCAGACGCTAGTGCTGTACTGTCGACTGTAACAGACAGTGTGTATCAGACGCTAGTGCTGTACTGTCGACTGTAACAGTCAGTGTGTATCAGACGCCAGTGCTGTACTGTCGACTGTAACATACAGTGTGTATCAGACGCCAGTGCTGTACTGTCGACTGTAACAGACAGTGTGTATCAGACGCTAGTGCTGTACTGTCGACTGTAACAGACAGTGTGTATCAGACGCCAGTGCTGTACTGTCGACTGTAACAGACAGTGTGTATCAGACGCTAGTGCTGTACTGTCGACTGTAACAGACAGTGTGTATCAGACGCTAATGCTGTACTGTCGACTGTAACAGACAGTGTGTATCAGATGCCAGTGCTGTACTGTCGACTGTAACAGACAGTGCTCTACTGTCGACTGTAACATACAGTATGTATCAGACGCTAGTGCTGTACTGTCGACTGTAACAGACAGTGTGTATCAGACGCTAGTGCTCTACTGTCGACTGTAACAGACAGTGTGTATCAGACGCTAGTGCTGTACTGTCGACTGTAACAGACAGTGTGTATCAGACGCTAGTGCTGTACTGTCGACTGTAACAGACAGTGTGTATCAGACGCTAGTGCTCTACTGTCGACTGTAACATACAGTATGTATCACAGTGCTGTACTGTCGACTGTAACAGACAGTGTGTATCAGACGCCAGTGCTGTACTGTCGACTGTAACAGACAGTGCTCTACTGTCGACTGTAACAGACAGTGCTGTACTATCGACTGTAACAGACAGTGTGTATCAGACGCCAGTGCTGTACTGTCGACTGTAACAGACAGTGCTCTACTGTCGACTGTAACAGACAGTGCTGTACTATCGACTGTAACAGACAGTGCTGTACTATCGACTGTAACAGACAGTGTGTATCAGACACCAGTGCTGTACTGTCGACTGTAACAGACAGTGCTTATCAGACGCCAGTGCTGTACTGTCGACTGTAACATACAGTGTGTATCAGACACCATTGCTCTACTGTCGACTGTAATATACAGTGTGTATCACAGTGCTGTACTGTCGACTGTAACAGACAGTGTGTATCAGACGCCAGTGCTGTACTGTCGACTGTAACAGACAGTGTGTATCAGACGCTAGTGCTGTACTGTCGACTGTAACAGACAGTGTGTATCAGACGCTAGTGCTGTACTGTCGACTGTAACAGTCAGTGTGTATCAGACGCCAGTGCTGTACTGTCGACTGTAACAGACAGTGTGTATCAGACGCCAGTGCTGTACTGTCGACTGTAACAGACAGTGTGTATCAGACGCTAGTGCTGTACTGTCGACTGTAACAGACAGTGTGTATCAGACGCTAATGCTGTACTGTCGACTGTAACAGACAGTGTGTATCAGATGCCAGTGCTGTACTGTCGACTGTAACAGACAGTGCTCTACTGTCGACTGTAACATACAGTATGTATCAGACGCTAGTGCTGTACTGCCGACTGTAACAGACAGTGTGTATCAGACGCTAGTGCTCTACTGTCGACTGTAACAGACAGTGTGTATCAGACGCTAGTGCTGTACTGTCGACTGTAACAGACAGTGTGTATCAGACGCTAGTGCTGTACTGTCGACTGTAACAGACAGTGTGTATCAGACGCTAGTGCTGTACTGTCGACTGTAACAGACAGTGTGTATCAGACGCTAGTGCTCTACTGTCGACTGTAACAGACAGTGTGTATCAGACGCCAGTGCTGTACTGTCGACTGTAACAGACAGTGTGTATCAGACGCTAGTGCTGTACTGTCGACTGTAACAGACAGTGTGTATCAGACGCTAGTGCTGTACTGTCGACTGTAACAGACAGTGTGTATCAGACGCTAGTGCTGTACTGTCGACTGTAACAGACAGTGTGTATCAGACGCCAGTGCTATACTGTCGACTGTAACAGACAGTGCTCTACTGTCGACTGTAACAGACAGTGTGTATCAGACGCTAGTGCTGTACTGTCGACTGTAACAGACAGTGTGTATCAGACGCTAGTGCTGTTCTGTCGACTGTAACATACAGTGTGTATCAGACGCCAGTGATTGGAAGCAATGATGTGTTACACGAGGATATCAGTAACATAAAATAATGTCTGAAGCAGACATTTAAATAACTTCAGACAAGCTTTCATGCGATACGTTCGAATGTCACGGTCCGGCCAGGGCTTTCTTTTCCAATAACGAGTGTCTGTAGAATCCCATACGCCGATATAACAAATTATTACAACAAAGCATGCAAGTACATTAAACCAAAAAATGTATTACATGAAACTACACTTCAGTTGTTTAAATCAATTTTCGTGTTCATTGTATCAACATTTCAAACTAAAGAAGAATTGTTGTATTGGATTACATAGAGTGTTCTGGGGATACGAATTGGAGAGCGACCCCCCCCCCATCCGACCCTTATAATAGTAACAGTATTTCAGATGAGACTATAATTTAATAATACAAAAGTGAGTACATGACGTCACAGATTTCAAAATGGCCACCGCTATTATTCACAAAAATTGTCATGTTTCAAATGAGTATATTTCATGGGCTGAGGAAAACAACCTGGCCAACAGATACTTCTCTCCAGACGAAGTTACATGGCTGCCGGGAGGATCTGAGGAGGACGGCCCATTTCGTGTTTGCTGCCGGCTTGTCCATGTGATTCGCGAACGACAAGAAGAAGAAATGAGTATATTTTTTTAAAATTCGAATGTAGTAAGACATGTAACTTGTGGGAGCATGAAATAAGCACACGAACAGACGCGTTATTTGGATCAACATGAAATAAGCACACGAACAGACGCGTTATTTGGATCAACATGAAATAAGCACACGAACAGACGCGTTATTTGAATCAACATGAAATAAGCACACGAACAGACGCGTTATTTGGATCAACATGAAATAAGCACACGAACAGACGCGTTATTTGGATCAACATGAAATAAGCACACGAACAGACGCGTTATTTGGATCAACATGAAATAAGCACACGAACAGACGCGTTATTTGGATCAACACTGCTAATATTAAAGTGCATACCATTTTACCAACCCGTAGCGACTGCAAATAAAGGTAAATCACACACACACCGCTGTAGGTTTGGGCCTCCGTGGCAGAGTTGTTCAGGTCCATACAACCATTACAATTCTCACTGGCCATCAGTATAGCAACAACGTTTGGCTTGCAATGTCATTTGGCAAATACTCTGAGAATTAAGTTGATACCCTTGACCTCACATAACAAGTATTTAGGTCGTGCGGGGTCGTGACACGGTGGGATCAATCCTCTACGGTTTCCTGCCACACGAATGACCACATTTACGCTTTCATCCGCGCCAAATGAGATTGATTAATATAAGTTGTTAAAACTTGCTTCGCAACCGTTGTAAAATAAATAAAAGTTAAACATTAAACGGACTTATATTGTATTTGGACGAGCAAACCTTAATTGTAAATTGAATCAACAACGGCTGAGTAGTTAAAGTCGTTGATTTCAAAACCGCTCATCGCTGTATATTAACACATGAACCATAGTATGTGCTAATTGCATCATGATTGATTTGGCAATCTCTAGACATTTTGAATGAAGCACTGGCTAATGCCAATTCAACCATTCTGTACGTATTTGCCCGTACGCCCTTATTGCATATGTGCTTTCAATTCAACCATTCTGTACGTATTTGCCCGTACGCCCTTATTCCATCTGTGCTTTCAATTCAACCATTCTGCACCTATTTGCCCGTACGCCCTTAGTCCATCTGTGCTTTCAGTTCAACTATTCTGTACGTATTTGCCCGTACGCCCTTAGTCCATCTGTGCTTTCAGTTCAACCATTCTGTACGTATTTGCCCGTACACCCTTATTGCAGCTGTGCTTTCAATTCAACCATTCTGTACGTATTTGCCCGTACACCCTTATTGCAGCTGTGCTTTCAATTCAACCATTCTGTACGTATTTGCCCGTACGCCCTTATTCCATCTGTGCTTTCAGTTCAACCATTCTGTACGTATTTGCCCGTACGCCCTTATTCCATCTGTGCTTTCAATTCAACCATTCTGTACGTATTTGCCCGTACGCCCTTATTCCATATGTGCTTTCAGTACTTTGATTTATTGCATGTCTGTTAGTTTACAGGGAACACATATATTGATATCTTTGTAAAGCTACCGACTCCATATACTGTTATTATTAGTAAACTATTTAGTTTAGACGATATTTATTTCTTTGAATAAACATAGTCAAGTATTAATAATATGTACATAGGCCTACATGTAGGATTGAGGAGAAAGCAACATGCTTGTATGGTTACCACTTCCCTACGAATCGTTTACAGAACATACCGTTTATATTAGGCAACACAATGACTATCAAATATATGTATTGAGTAACTCAATAGTTTTGGAATGTGAGAAAAAGATATTAATTTCGAAATAGATGATACAACCACAATTGGCTATGATAATATTGGATTGAAGAGAGAGAGAGAGAGAGAGAGAGAGAAAATAACTGGAGGAGAGTGAATCAGATTTAGATGAAAGAATAGTAAAACTATTTGTAGAAGCACTTGTCTACAATCTGGAATATCATCTTCACGACTAGTGTAATTTAATCAACGTATTTAAGACATGCAGTGTGTGGTATAAATGCCATACGTACACGCTATAAAATAAAAAACTCTCGCTGAACATTCACCAGGCACTGCCAATCCTACTCGCCGCATATACCTCGGCATATACCTCGGCAAATCGTAAACATGAGTTATATTTTTATCTTAAAATGATCCCTATATCATTAGCTTGGCAGGAACTTCATGTCTGAAGCCAGTTATAAATTACCGTTTAAACCAGTTTGTTTTATTCCAATAGTTGGTATAAACTGTTTCTTGCCATGCTCGCAACATATGTACTATATACCGGAACACACGAAGCATAACAGACGGATACACGTTGTACTGGGAATCCATGGAGGGGAGTCGCAGGTTCGAGCCCCCGTCTGACCCTAATAAAATTAACAATCTTTCAGATGGGACTTTAAACCGAAGTCTCCTGTGGGTGTTTTACACCGTGCACGTAAAAGAACCAGAGGAGATTCTGGATTGGGTCTCTGTCTGTATCATTGCACTATCCTCCAAAAATCTAAAATGACCAATCTCTTCAGGTGACGTCGCTCATATGGGCAACAGGTAGCGACGATATTTAAACGTAAAAACACACAAACACATTATGTCAGATTATCGCAGTGGTTATCATGCTCGCTGCACACCAATGTAACCCGGGACGTATGTGAGATGGTACGGTGGTCGCCAGATCGTACAGGTGGGTTTTCTCCGAGTACTCCGGTTTCCTCCCACACGAATGACAAACGAGAGTGATTAATATAAGTTGTTAAAGCTTGTTTCGCAATCGTTGTAGAATAATAAATAAAGCGTAATCTAACACACAAGCAGAATGAAACGAGAGCATATATATATTGAAATAACTGAAAATCAGTTGTAATTGCCGTCTAATTTAGCGTTCTATTTATCATAATACTATCTATAATATCTGGTTGAATAGCGTGTAAATCCAAGGTCCAGATCACAACGAAGGTCAAAATCTCATGTGTGCCTTTGATTAAGAAATTGTTTGCTCAATTATGAGGTGATGAAAATAGTCACAGACGGATCTGTAGTCCAGTGATAACACGCTGGACTGGTAATCCAGGGATCGCAGGTTCGATCCCCCGTCTGACCCTAATAAAATGAACAGTCTTTCAGATGGGACTTTAAACCGAGGTCTCGTGCCGGTGCGTTACACCGTGCACGTAAAAGAACCAGAAGATCCTCTGGGATGGGTATCTGTCTGTATCATTGCATTATCCTCCAAATATCTAAAATTACTTATCTCTTCAGGAGGCGTCGATCATATGGGCAACCGGTAGCGACGATAAATGAACGTAAAACACGCACATGCAAATAGTGTAAGGCCACGTACATAGCGTGTTTTCTGTGTATGTTACCTGTCAGTCCTGGAATGTCCTGTCATAGCATGTTTTCTGTGTATGTTACCTGTCAATCCTGGAATGTCCTGTCATTGCGTGTTTTCTGTGTATGTTACCTGTCAATCCTGGAATGTCCTATCATAGCGTGTTTTCTGTGTATGTTACCTGTCAATCCTGGAATGTCCTGTCACAGCGTGTTTTCTGTGTATGTTACCTGTCAATCCTGGAATGTCCTGTCATAGCGTGTTTTCTGTGTATGTTACCTGTCAATCCTGGAATGTCCTGTCATAGCGTGTTTTCTGTGTATGTTACCTGTCAATCCTGGAATGTCCTGTCATAGCGTGTTTTCTGTGTATGTTACCTGTCAATCCTGGAATGTCCTGTCATAGCGTGTTTTCTGTGTATGTTACCTGTCAATCCTGGAATGTCCTGTCATAGCGTGTTTTCTGTGTATGTTACCTGTCAATCCTGGAATGTCCTGTCATAGCGTGTTTTCTGTGTATGTTACCTGTCAATCCTGGAATGTCCTGTCATAGCGTGTTTTCTGTGTATGTTACCTGTCAATCCTGGAATGTCCTGTCATAGCGTGTTTTCTGTGTATGTTACCTGTCAATCCTGGAATGTCCTGTCATAGCGTGTTTTCTGTGTATGTTACCTGTCAATCCTGGAATGTCCTGTCATAGCGTGTTTTCTGTGTATGTTACCTGTCAATCCTGGAATGTCCTGTCATAGCGTGTTTTTGTGTTGTTACCTGTCATCCGGAATGTCCTTCATAGGTGTTTTCTGTGTATGTTACCTGTCAATCCTGGAATGTCCTGTCATAGCGTGTTTTCTGTGTATGTTACCTGTCAATCCTGGAATGTCCTGTCATGGCGTGTTTTCTGTGTATGTTACCTGTCAATCCTGGAATGTCATAGCGTGTTTTCTGTGTATGTTACCTGTCAATCCTGGAATGTCCTGTCATAGCGTCAAGATCCACAAATTTACATATTTTGAAGCTGAATTATACTTTGATAGTTCTAAAATAGAATATCACTATCTCGTTGTTTTCTCCAGGCTGTGGAGGAGAAGCTAATCTGGTTATGCTTTCAATGTCAAATTAGTTTGCGTTCTTAGAGGAAAGACAACAAAAAATCTAGATTAATAAAGCAAACGAATTGTCATCTTCCGATTATAAAACTAGCAAATCAAGAACAATGTGTATAGAATTCAGATTCATAATTCAATTTAAAACTGGCAGACAGAAGATACTCGGTATTGTGTAAATAAGTATTCTATGACAATGCTGAATAATTGCGTATTCATTTGAAAAGACAGATGTCAATTATGTTTCATCTAAATTCATGATCAGATAGTCACGCTCTAGATTTCATTCATGTTGGAATCTTTCGCCATGTGGGTGAGAGGAGAGGGTGAGAGAAGAGGGTGAGAGAAGAGGGTGAGAGAATCTGCAACCAGGAATTAAATGTATCGCCTAAAGGACACAACAACCTATGTTCTGGCGGGGACTAATCGTACAGCTCTACAGCGTCACCACGTTCGTGACTAACGTGACTAATTACATTGATCGACGTGACAAACACAAGTTTCATCATACAAAATGTCAAAGAACGCTTGTGTTATTATTAAAGGTAATACAATACAGAGAATGGTTCGAGATTCCTACCAAGTTTAGCAACATTCATAAATTAAACTTGCTTACAGGAAAAATAAACTCTGGTGTTCCTGTCATTTCGTTGGCCGGTGTTCTAATTGAAACTTTATTTATTTTACAACGATTGCGAAGCAAGCTTTAACAACTTATATTAATCATTCACGTTGGCGCGAATGAAAACGTAAATGTGGTGAATCGTGCGAGAGGAAACCGGAATACTCGGAGAAAAACCCACCTGTCCAATCTTGCGATCACCGCCCACCGTGCCATTTCACATACTTTCCGATCAGAGGCTCGAACCAGGTGTTTTAGTATTGTGACGTCTAGATGATTTCACATCTAGATGGCTTGTGTTTCTGTTATATGGTGCTGTCATGTCTACAGTGTATATGGCTTGTGTTTCCGTTATATGGTGCTGTCACGTCTACATTGTATATGGCTTGTGTTTCCGTTATATGGTGCTGTCACGTCTACATTGTATATGGCTTGTGTTTCCGTTATATGGTGCTGTCACGTCTACATTGTATATGGCTTGTGTTTCCGTTATATGGTGCTGTCACGTCTACATTGTATATGGCTTGTGTTTCTGTTCTATGGTACTGTCACGTCTACATTGTATATGGCTTGTGTTTCCGTTATATGGTGCTGTCACGTCTACATTGTATATGGCTTGTGTTTCTGTTATATAGTGCTGTCACGTCTACATTGTATATAGCTTGTGTTTCCGTTATTTGGTGCTGTCACGTCTACGTTGTATATGGCTTGTGTTTCTGGTGTATGGTGCTGTCACGTCTACATTGTATATGGCTTGTGTTTCCGTTATATGGTGTTGTCACGTCTACATTGTATATGGCTTGTGTTTCCGGTATATGGTGCTGTCACGTCTACATTGTATATGGCTTGTATTTCCGGTATATGGTGCTGTCACGTCTACATTGTATATGGTTTGTGTTTCTGTTCTATGATGCTGTCACGTCTACATTGTATATGGCTTGTGTTTCCGGTATATGGTGCTGTCACGTCTACATTGTATATGGCTTGTGTTTCCGGTATATGGTGCTGTCACGTCTACATTGTATATGGCATGTGTTTCTGTTCTATGGTGCTGTCACGTCTACATTGTATATGGCTTGTGTTTCTGTTCTATGGTGCTGTCACGTCTACATTGTATATGGCTTGTGTTTCTGTTCTATGGTGCTGTCAGGTCTACATTGTATATGGCTTGTGTTTCCGGTATATGGTGCTGTCACGTCTACATTGTATATGGCTTGTGTTTCCGGTATATGGTGCTGTCACGTCTACATTGTATATGGCTTGTGTTTCCGGTATATGGTGCTGTCACGTCTACATTGTATATGGCTTGTGTTTCTGTTCTATGGTGCTGTCACATCTACATTGTATATGGCTTGTGTTTCTGTTCTATGGTGCTGTCACGTCTACATTGTATATGGCATGTGTTTCCGTTATATGGTGCTGTCACGTCTCTGTATTAGGAAGCTGATCTATTTGGCATTACATATGCAACTCTGCTAGGAACTAGTATCTATCTATTGGAAATCTTGTAGATTCATTAAGAATCTTGCATTCACTTTGATTGATTGGTCTATCCATTTACTGCCTACTTTGACATAACGGTCTATGTTTATGGTATACTTACCAGCCGTATGTAGTGTCTTTAATTCGTTAACATTTCCTAAATGTGCGGGCTCTGTTGAATATAAACATTTTCTCAGTTCTCATTGCTCGCTCAAACTCAATCGATGCGAGTATCTGTTTCTGAGATATGATATTACCTTAAGCAAAAATTGTTCCCATGTTTCAAATTTAAGCTGTAGTGATATCATTGGTTGAATACGAGACATTCACTAACCTGCAACCAATCAGAATGCTGAGATACTGAGTGAGAGATTTTAGTAAAGTTTTATGTGAAAGGGAGTGAGTGAGTGAGAGATTTTAGTAAAGTTTTATGTCAAAGGGAATGAGTGAGTGAGAGATTTTAGTAAAGTTTTATGTCAACGGGAATGAGTGAGTGAGAGATTTTAGTAAAGTTTTATGTCAAAGGGAATGAGTGAGTGAGAGATTTTAGTAAAATTTTATGTCAAAGGGAATGAGTGAGTGAGAGATTTTAGTAAAGTTTTATGTCAAAGGGAATGAGTGAGTGAGAGATTTTAGTAAAGTTTTATGTCAAAGGGAATGAGTGAGTGAGAGATTTTAGTAAAGTTTTATATGAAAGGGAATGAGTGTGGAGATTTTAGTAAAGTTTATATGAAAGGAAATGAGTGTGGAGATTTTAGTAAAGTTTTATATGAAAGGGAATGAGTGTGGAGGTTTTAGTAAAGTTTTATATGAAAGGGAATGAGTGTGGAGGTTTTAGTAAAGTTTTATATGAAAGGGAATGAGTGTGGAGATTTTAGTAAAGTTTTATATGAAAGGGAATGAGTGTGGAGATATTAGTAAAGTTTTATATGAAAGGAAATGAGTGTGGAGAATTTAGTAAAGTTTTATATGAAAGGAAATGAGTGTGGAGATTTTAGTAAAGTTTTATATGAAAGGTAATGAGTGTGGATGTTTTAGTAAAGTTTTATATGAAAGGGAATGAGTGTGGAGGTTTTAGTAAAGTTTTATATGAAAGGGAATGAGTGTGGAGTTTTTAGTAAAGTGTTATGTGAAAGGGAATGAGTGTGGAGATTTTAGTGTAATGCTATGTGCAAGGGAATGTGTGAGATTTTAGTGTAATGCTATGTGCAAGGGAATGAGTGAGATTTTAGTGTAATGCTATGTGCAAGAGAGAGTTTTATATCCTCTAGAGAAAGTATTCTATAGTTGCCCCCACCCGAGGCGGTAAGATATTTATTAGTCTGTGTTGATTCATTCGTCCGTTTTTCAATCAGGCTAATTCTTCGTGTACGTGTGACCTCACTGAAGAGATTGGTTCTGTGTCGTTGTACTAGAAAGTAGTTTTTGAAGGGATTGGCTCTGTGTCGTTGTACTAGAAAGTAGTTGTTGAAGGGATTGGCTCTGTGTCGTTGTACTAGAAAGTAGTTGTTGAAGGGATTGGTTCTGTGTCGTTGTACTAGAAAGTAGTTGTTGAAGGGATTGGCTCTGTGTCGTTGTACTAGACAGTAGTTTTTGAAGGGATTGGAGTCTGTGTCGTTGTACTAGAAAGTAGTTTTTGAAGGGATTGGGGTCTGTGTCGTTGTACTAGAAAGTAGTTGTTGAAGGGATTGGCTCTGTGTCGTTGTACTAGAAAGTAGTTGTTGAAGGGATTGGTTCTGTGTCGTTGTACTAGAAAGTAGTTTTTGAAGGGATTGGTTCTGTGTCGTTGTACTAGAAAGTAGTTGTTGAAGGGATTGGTTCTGTGTCGTTGTACTAGAAAGTAGTTGTTGAAGGGATTGGCTCTGTGTCGTTGTACTAGACAGTAGTTTTTGAAGGGATTGGAGTCTGTGTCGTTGTACTAGAAAGTAGTTTTTGAAGGGATTGGGGTCTGTGTCGTTGTACTAGAAAGTAGTTTTTGAAGGGATTGGCTCTGTGTCGTACTAGAGAGTAGTTTTTGAAGGGATTGGAGTCTGTGTCGTTGTACTAGAAAGTAGTTTTTGAAGGGATTGGCTCTGTGTCGTTGTACTAGAAAGTAGTTTTTGAAGGGATTGGCTCTGTGTCGTTACTAGACAGTAGTTTTTGAAGGGATTGGAGTCTGTGTCGTACTAGAGAGTAGTTTTTGAAGGGATTGGGTCTGTGTCGTTGTACTAGAAAGTAGTTTTTGAAGGGATTGGCTCTGTGTCGTTGTACTAGACAGTAGTTTTTGAAGGGATTGGAGTCTGTGTCGTTGTACTAGAAAGTAGTTTTTGAAGGGATTGGGGTCTGTGTCGTTGTACTAGAAAGTAGTTTTTGAAGGGATTGGTTCTGTGTCGTTGTATTAGAAAGTAGTTTTTGAAGGGATTGGTTCTGTGTCGTTGTACTAGAAAGTAGTTTTTGAAGGGATTGGTTCTGTGTCGTTGTATTAGAAAGTAGTTTTTGAAGGGATTGGAGTCTGTGTCGTTGTACTAGAAAGTAGTTTTTGAAGGGATTGGTTCTGTGTCGTTGTATTAGAAAGTAGTTTTTGCAAAGATCATACTTTGATGATGTTTTATTGTGGAACGAGAGACTGTTTGTATTTCTTATTGTGAGTGTGGTGCATCTGTGGCATTTGTCTTCATTTTAAGGATCCCTATTGTGACTATTTGTGAATTTATTTCAGAACTACTTTCTGTGGCGCATGGATGAGAAAACAGCCATCCATGGCAGCTATGATCCTTGTATGATTCATGATTCCAGTTATGAACACGTGTTTGTAAACATTGACACATGGTGAACAGTGTCCATGGTGATGCTATGACTTCAATGGGTTTAACTTTAAGTACACGCCCTGGAGTTTACAGAACTGCATGTGTTATAACGTGAATCTTGTTTTGAACAGATAATTTGACTGTGACAGATAGTCTATTTACAATACAAAGAAGGACAACATTTAGCGTCCATATAAGTACAATCGTAAGAAGCTTGCTGCAAATCCACCAAACTTCACATCAACAGACGGATCTGTAGTCCAGTGGTAGCACGCTGGACTGCTATTCCATGGATCGCATGTTCGACCCCCGTCTGACCCTAATTAAATTAACAGTCTTTCACTTGGGATTTTAAACCGAGATCTCGTGTCGGTGCTTTACACTGTGCACGTAAAAGAACCAGAGAAGACTCTGGAATGGGTCTCTGTCTGTATCATTGCACTATCCTCCAAAAATCTAAAATGACTAATCTCATCAGGAGGCGTCGCTCATATGGGCAACCGGTAGCGACGATAAATAAACGTAAAACACACACATTGTCATTCCATTTGATTAGGACGGTCATTCTAAAACAAACGTACATGTACATGTATATCATAAATGTTTCGTGTAAATCTGACACGAGTCACTGGCACTTTGATGCACAAGTTTAAACGAGAACCCACGGGCACGAGCATGCGCTATCCCAACGACATCACTGGCTAATACACTCAGTGTTGCCAACTTACTAGATTATTTTCATTTTAACAACACTCTCACAGAAATATCGCGATGTGCTCCAACTCATTTTACATTTCTCCGTGATAAATCAATCTGATACACGCCAATTGGCAAACAATGCTTCAAATGCCTCAAATAGCGATCTATTTACAGAACTGTGCATGTTTCCAAATTGTCCGTGACATTCGGAATTAATCTTTGTAAAATGCGAAGACATTTTCTGTGTAAGCAACATAGATTAGTCAGTTATATATACATCCCTTACATGCATCATACCTCAATGCATCATTCACACTATTAGCAATGTTTGCATTATCTTAACATGTATCATACCTCAATGCATCATTCACACTATTAGCAATGTTTGCATTATCTTAACATGCATCATACCTCAATGCATCATTCACACTATTATTTACCACTAATTAGAAGAAATGAGGCATAAACAAACAATAGTTAACAACGGCAACAAATAAATGGCTCGAAAATATTTTGCTGGTTATTATTAATAATATATTATGTACAGAAGAGAAATCAGTTATTTTAGTGACTTGTTTAACGATATGACTGTAATATTGCGCAATGGTGGACATGACGAACCCTCCGTTGTGAGCTGGGTACTGTGTCCGCCTCATGACAGGAGGGGTTGTGAGAGCAAGCCACGGTTGTTCATTCCAATGGGGCAGGCAGGCAGGCAGGCAGGCATACAAATCTATTTTTTAGAAAAAAATGCCTTTATAGTAGAATGTCACGCACTTCCCAATCCAAGGATCGAACCCGGGTTGCATTGGTGAGAAGGGAGCGTGCTAACCATTACTCTAATCGAACGTTACAGGAGTGTCGGAAGTCAGCTGACATTGGGGCCGCGGGTTTTGAGGGCCACACAGTTGTCCGAGTCTGCTAGGGAGTTCAGGAGCATGGTCCTCCGGGGGAAATGTTGCGGTGTAGATACTGTAAAAACGATTTTAATGCCTTCTGGACATAGAAAGTAAACTTATTTTTTATAATACGTGTTACTAGTGTAGCAGTGTAGTGTGTAGCAGTGTAGCAGTGTAACGTGTAGCAGTGTAGCGTGTAGCAGTGTAGCAGTATAGCAGTGTAGCAGTGTAGCGTGTAGCAGCGTAGCAGTGTAGTGTGTGGCAGTGTAGCGTGTAGCAGTGCAGCGTGTATCAGTGTAGCGTGTAGCAGTGTAGCGTGTAGCAGTGTAGCGTGTAGCAGTGTAGCGTGTAGCAGTGTAACGTGTAGCGTGTAGCAGTGCAGCGTATATCAGTGTAGCGTGTAGCAGTGTAGCGTGTAGCGTGTAGCAGTGCAGCGTGTATCAGTGTAGCGTGTGGCAGTGTAGCGTGTAGCAGTGCAGCGTGTATCAGTGTAGCGTGTAGCAGTGTAGCGTGTAGCAGTGTAGCGTGTAGCAGTGTAGCGTGTAGCAGTGTAACGTGTAGTGTGTAGCAGTGCAGCGTATATCAGTGTAGCGTGTAGCAGTGTAGCGTGTAGCAGTGCAGCGTGTATCAGTGTAGCGTGTGGCAGTGTAGCGTGTAGCAGTGCAGCGTGTATCAGTGTAGCGTGTAGCAGTGTAGCGTGTAGCAGTGTAGCGTGTAGCAGTGTAGCGTGTAGCAGTGTAACGTGTAGCGTGTAGCAGTGCAGCGTATATCAGTGTAGCGTGTAGCAGTGTAGCGTGTAGCAGTATAGCAGTGTAGCAGTGTAGCAGTGTAGCGTGTAGCAATGTAGCGTGTAGCAGTGTAGCGTGTAGCAGTGTAGCGTGTAGCAATGTAGCGTGTAGCAGTGTAGCGTGTAGCAGTGTAGCGTGTAGCAGTGTAGCGTGTAACAATGTAGCGTGTAGCAGTGTAGCGTGTAACAATGTAGCGTGTAGCAGTGTAGCGTGTAGCAGTGTAGCGTGTAGCAGTGTAGCGTGTAGCAATGTAGCGTGTAGCAATGTAGCGTGTAGAGTGTAGCAGTGCAGCGTGTAGCAGTGTAGCGTGTAGCAGTGTAGCGTGTAGCAATGTAGCGTGTAGCAATGTAACGTATAGCAGTGTAGTGTGTAGCAGTGTAGCGTGTAGCAATGTAGCGTGTAACAGTGTAGCGTGTAGCAGTGTAGCGTGTAGCAGTGTAGCAATGTAGCGTGTAGCAATTTAGCGTGTATAGTGTAGCGTGTAGCAGTGCAGCGTGTAGCAGTGTAGCGTGTAGCAGTGCAGCGTGTATCAGTGTAGCGTGTAGCAATGTAGCGTGTAGCAGTGTAGCTTGTAGCAGTGTAGCGTGTAGCAGTGTAACGTGTAGCGTGTAGCAGTGCAGCGTATATCAGTGTAGCGTGTAGCAGTGTAGCGTGTAGCAGTATAGCAGTGTAGCAGTGTAGCGTGTAGCAATGTAGCGTGTAGCAGTGTAGCGTGTAGCAGTGTAGCGTGTAGCAATGTAGCGTGTAGCAGTGTAGCGTGTAGCAGTGTAGCAGTGTAGCGTGTAGCAGTGTAGCGTGTAACAATGTAGCGTGTAGCAGTGTAGCGTGTAACAATGTAGCGTGTAGCAGTGTAGCGTGTAGCAGTGTAGCGTGTAGCAGTGTAGCGTGTAGCAATGTAGCGTGTAGCAATGTAGCGTGTAGAGTGTAGCAGTGCAGCGTGTAGCAGTGTAGCGTGTAGCAGTGTAGCGTGTAGCAATGTAGCGTGTAGCAATGTAACGTATAGCAGTGTAGTGTGTAGCAGTGTAGCGTGTAGCAATGTAGCGTGTAACAGTGTAGCGTGTAGCAGTGTAGCGTGTAGCAGTGTAGCAATGTAGCGTGTAGCAATGTAGCGTGTATAGTGTAGCGTGTAGCAGTGCAGCGTGTAGCAGTGTAGCGTGTGGCAGTGTAGCAGTGTAGCAGTGTAGCAATGTAGCGTGTAGCAGTGCAGCGTGTAGCAGTGCAGCGTGTAGCAGTGTAGCAGTGTAGCGTGAAGCAGTGCAGCGTGTAGCAATGTAGCGTGTAGCAGTGCAGCGTGTAGCAGTGTAGCGTGAAGCAGTGCAGCGTGTAGCAGTGTAGCGTGTGGCAGTGTAGCGTGTAGCGTGTAGCAGTGTAGCGTGTGGCAGTGTAGCAGTGTAGCGTGTAGCAATGTAGCAGTGTAGCGTGTGGCAGTGTAGCGTGTAGCAGTGTAGCGTGTTGCAGTGTAGCGTGTAGCAGTGCAGCGTGTAGCAGTGTATCGTGTAGCAGTGTAGCAGTGTGGCAGTGTAGCAGTGTAGCGTGTAGCAGTGCAGCGTGTATTAGTGTAGCGTGTGGCAGTGTAGCGTGTAGCAGTGTATCGTGTAGCAGTGTAGCGGTGTAGCAGTGTAGCAGTGTAGTAGTTTAGCAGTGTAGCAGTGTAGCAGTTTAGCAGTGTAGCAGTGTATCGTGTAGCTGTGTAGCAGTGTAGCGTGTAGCAGTGTTGCAGTGTAGCTGTGTAGCGTGTAGCAGTGTAGCGTGTAGCAGTGTAGCAATGTAGCGTGTAGAGTGTAGCTTGTAGCAGTGTAGCAGTGTAGCAGTGTAGCTTGTAGCAGTGAAGCAGTGTAGCAATGTAGCAGTGTAGCGTGTAGCAGTGTAGCGTGTAGCAGTGTAGCGTGTAGCAGTGTAGCTGTGTAGCAGTGTAGCGTGTAGCAGTGTAGCAATGTAGCGTGTAGAGTGTAGCGTGTAGCAGTACATCGTGTAGCAGTGTAGCGTGTAGCAGTGTAGCGTGTAGCAGTGTAGCGTGTAGCAGTGTAGCAGTGTAGCGTGTAGCAATGTAGCGTGTAGCAATGTAGCGTGTAGAGTGTAGCGTGTAGCAATGTAGCGTGTAGCAGTGCATCGTGTAGCAGTGTAGCGTGTAGCAGTGTAGCGTGTAACAGTGTAGCGTGTAGCAGTGTAGCGTGTAACAATGTAGCGTGTAGCAGTGTAGCGTGTAACAATGTAGCGTGTAGCAGTGTAGTAGTGTAGCGTGTAGCAGTGTAGCGTGTAGCAGTGTAGCGTGTAGCAATGTAGCGTGTAGCAATGTAGCGTGTAGAGTGTACCAGTGCAGCGTGTAGCAGTGTAGCGTGTAGCAGTGTAGCGTGTAGCAATGTAGCGTGTAGCAATGTAGCGTATAGCAGTGTAGCGTGTAGCAGTGTAGCGTGTAGCAATGTAGCGTGTAACAGTGTAGCGTGTAGCAGTGTAGCGTGTAGCAGTGTAGCAATTTAGCGTGTAGCAATGCAGCGTGTATAGTGTAGCGTGTAGCAGTGCAGCCTGTAGCAGTGCAGCGTGTGGCAGTGTTGCAGTGTAGCAATGTAGCGTGTAGCAGTGCAGCGTGTAGCAGTGCAGCGTGTAGCAGTGTAGCAGTGTAGCGTGAAGCAGTGCAGCGTGTAGCAATGTAGCGTGTAGCAGTGTAGCGTGTAGCAGTGTAGCATGTAGCAATGTCGCGTGTAACAGTGAAGCGTGTAGCAGTGTAGCGTGTAGCAATGTAGCGTGTAGCAGTGCAGCGTGTAGCAGTGTAGCGTGTGGCAGTGTAGCGTGTAGCAGTGTAGCGTGTAGCAGTGCAGCGTGTATCATTGTAGCGTGTGGCAGTGTAGCAATGTAGCGTGTAGCAGTGTAGCAATGTAGCGTGTAGCAGTGTAGCTTGTAGCGTGTAGAGTGTAGCCTGTAGCAATGTAGCGTGTAGCAGTGTAGCAGTGTAGTAGTGTAGCAGTGTAGCGTGTAGCAGTGTAGCGTGTAGCAATGTAGCGTGTAGCTTGTAGAGTGTAGCGTGTAGCAGTGTAGTGTGTAACAGTGTAGCGTGTAGCAGTGTAGTAGTGTATCAGTGTAGCGTGTAGCAGTGTAGCAGTGTAGTAGTGTAGCAGTGTAGCGTGTAGCAGTGTAGCGTGTAGCAATGTAGCGTGTAGCAGTGTAGCAATGTAGCAGTGTAGCGTGTAGCAGTGTAGCAGTGTAGCGTGTGGCAGTGTAGCAGTGTATCAATGTAGCAGTGTGGCGTGTACCAGTGTAGCAATGTAGCAGTGTATCAGTGTAGCGTGTAGCAGTGCAGCGTGTAGCAGTGTAGCTTGTAGCAGTGTAGCTGTGTAGCAGTGTAGCAGTGTAGCAATGTGGCAGTGTAGCGTGTAGCAGTGTAGCTGTGTAGCGTGTAGCAGTGTAGCGTGTAGCAGTGTAGCAATGTAGCGTGTAGAGTGTAGCGTGTAGCAGTGCAGCGTGTAGCAGTGTAGCTTGTAGCAGTGTAGCGTGTAGCAGTGTAGCGTGTAGCAGTGTAGCAATGTAGCAGTTTATCGTGTAGCAGTGTAGCGTGTAGCAGTTTAGCAATATAGCAGTGTAGCAGTGTAGCAATGTAGCAGTGTAGAGTGTAGCGTGTAGCAGTGCAGCATGTAGCAGTGTAGCAGTGTAGCGTGTAGCAGTGTAGCGTGTAGCAATGTAGCGTGTAGCAGTGTAGAGCGTGTAGCAGTGTAGCGTGTAGCAGTGTAGCAATGTAGAGCGTGTAGCAGTGCAGCAGTGTAGCGTGTAGCAGTGTAGCAATGTAGCGTGTAGCAGTGTAGCAATGTAGCAATGTAGCGTGTAGCGTGTAGCAGTGTAGCAATGTAGCAGTGTAGAGTGTAGCGTGTAGCAGTGCAGCGTGTAGCAGTGTAGCAGTGTAGCGTATAGCAGTGTAGCATGTAGCAGTGTAGCGTGTAGCAATGTAGCGTGTAACAGTGTAGCAGTGTAGCAATGTAGCAGTGTAGCAATGTAGCAGTGTAGCAGTGTAGCAATGTAGCGTGTATCAGTGTAGCGCGTAGCAGTGTAGCAGTGTAGTGTGTAGCAGTGTAGCGTGTATCAGTGTAGCGTGTAGCAGTGTAGCGTGTAGCAGTGTAGCGTGTAGCAGTGTAGCAATGTAGCAGTGTAACAGTGTAGCGTGTAGCAGTGTAGCGTGTATCAATGTAGCAGTGTAGCGTGTATCAGTGTATCGTGTTGCAATGTAGCAGTGTAGCGTGTAGCAGTGTAGCGTGTATCAATGTAGCAGTGTAGCAGTGTAGCGTGTAGCAGTGTCGCGTGTAGCAATGTAGCAGTGTAGCAGTGTAGCAGTGTAGCGTGTATCAGTGCAGCGTGTAGCATGTATCAGTGTAGCAGTGTAGCAGTGTAGCGTGTAGCAGTGTCGCGTGTAGCAATGTAGCAGTGTAGCGTGTAGCAGTGTAGCGTGTAGCAGTGTAGCAGTATAGCAGTGTAGCGTGTATCAGTGCAGCGTGTAGCTGTGTAGCATGTATCAGTGTAGCAGTGTAGCAGTGAACGCCACGAGAAACAACTGAGTATAATCGGCTATAGTAACTTGTAATATTGCGAGCTATGAAACTATGTTTTAATTCACTACATTATACATGTACCCTGAAGTTCCAGTCTATATGATAGCTCGCGTAAACTACAATACAGTATTAAATATACATGTCTAAAAAATCCCGAAAGTAGTTAAACGTCCCTCCTTGTTTGCAACAAACTCATTGACCACTGCTGTAAGGTCCATGTTAACAGTTTCTTCCCGGTGTACATGTACGATCATAAGATTGTTGGGGCGATCTTGAGCAATGGTATAGCGTAAGTACGATTTCAGTCTGCGCAGTGTGGAGAAAGAAAGTTCACTCGTAACATTTGTTGCTGGCATCACCAGAATCAGCTTGACAACAGTCACTATATTCGAAAATATGCACAAGGTGGCTGGTTTCATGTCTTGAAACAACTCGATAATGGTTTGTACAGTCACTGAGTTTAGGTAGAGTGGTGGAACCTATGCTCGGCGTAAATCCCACATATAATGACCAGTATAAAATGTTAATTGCACTTGCCGTATATTATTATTTTCTTAAGTCGTGAAAACAACTTTCAAAAAACTCTTGTTGACAGTTTTAACTTCATCACGTGACCTAACTGCTCAATTCAGCTATCGCAACGGTGTCGGTCAACACCCGTTTATATGGGAAAATAAAGACTTCAGGTAGAAGTTGTTGAATATCTTATTTTGATATAGTACATCATTGAATAACAACATTTATTGGTCTTAATCAGAAGTGGTATAGAAACTATTTTTCGTGTTAGTGGTAGATATTTTAAATTCGGATAGCTACCCGAATTGCTCATAAATTGTATCATTTTCGGTGGAAATATTCTCCCAATGATTTGCTTGTTTATATTCATCTGCTGGACAAGTCACGTGGCAGTTGCATCAGCCGACTGATACACGCAACGGAATGCTATTGAACCATGCTTCAGCTCTGTCAGCGAAATTAGTCTAGAACTATATAAATATTTTAAATACGGATGAAAATGGAAAATACGCCGAGCATAGGAATACACCGAGCATAGAAATACGCCGAGCATAGGAATACGCCGAGCATAGGTTTCACTACATCTCTACGTCCCCGCGAGGGGTTCGACATTAAAGGAAGATAGATAGATAGATAGATAGATAGATAGATAGATAGATAGATAGATAGATAGATAGATAGATAGATAGATAGATAGATAGATAGATAGATAGATAGATAGATAGATAGATAGATAGATAGATATAGATAGATAGATAGATATAGATAGATAGATAGATAGATAGATAGATAGATAGATAGATAGATATAGAATAGATAGATATAGATATATAGATAGATAGATAGATAGATAGATAGATAGATAGATAGATAGATAGATAGATAGATAGATAGATAGATAGATAGATAGATAGATAGATAGATAGATAGATAGATAGATAGATAGATAGATAGATAGATAGATAGATAGATAGATAGACTACTTTACGTATACCTGCTCTCAACCAGTGTCCGCAGTGAATCTAATAATAGACCCGGCTTGCCAAAATATTGGGGCATCGGACATAACTTCCACAAGTATAAAATTAAAAAATCCATGCGACCCATGCATTAGACAGCAATAATCGAGACTGGAACAAGAAATCTCATGTGCATCAATTTACTTGCGTGTATATTTTAGTCTTTGGGTTATTACTAGAGTTATATTTCTTTAAAGAACTCCTTAGTCTCCAATTTTGGGATTTGCTATGTTTTACCTTTTTAATTATTATTTTCGATATATTTATTGATAGAAACACGTTCTAAATTAGTTTACGTTTGAAATTTGATGAATATTTCACTTGAAATCCTAGGAAACACTGACTTGAGTTTCTTCGTCCAATAGATGAAATGTGTTGTCGAACATGGCTGCTAAGACAAAATCCACCCGGCTTCAAACTGAGATAGAAAAATGCCGAATTGAAGGACTCTGGACAAAGACTCTTGAACTAATTACACACCTTTCATCTAAGAACACAGGATTGGGTACGAACTTTGTCATTTGACGAATTCGTTATTGTTGTTTCTAAAGTACAACGGTCCCGGGTTCGATACTCTGGTCAGGCCACGTATGTAGTGTCATTGAGCAAGGCACCTCACACACATTGCTTAGTACTGGTTAATCGCTTAGCCGACAGCCTGCCCAGGAAAACATGTCTAAGTCCCCACGAGGGATTTGACATTAAAGGAATATACATACAAGTAACTTGTCTACATCCAGCGAGGGGTTTGGCATTACAGTAAGATAGTTATGTATGTTCCTTTAATGTCAAACCCCTCGCGGGGACTTAGACATGTTTTCCTGGGCAGGCTTAGCCGACCTAAGCGATTAACCAGTACTAAGCAATATGTGTGAGGTGCCTTGCTCAATGGCACTACATACGTGGCCTGACCGAGTATCGAACCCGGGACCATTCGATTCCAAATCCGACGCTCTACCACGGACGTTGCCCTCTTGTTACACTGGGCGCTACCTCCAGACTAGCCTGGGTTCCCGTCGCCCTCTTGTTACACTGGGCGCTACCTCCAGACTAGCCTGGGTTCCCGTTGCCCTCTTGTTACACTGGGCGCTACCTCCAGACTAGCCTGGGTTCCTGTCGCCCTCTTGTTAAACTGGGCGATACCTCCAGACTAGCCTGGGTTCCTGTCGCCCTCTTGTTAAACTGGGCGCTATCTCCAGACTAGCCTGGGTTCCTGTCGCCCTCTTGTTAAACTGGGCGATACCTCCAGACTAACCTGGGTTCCTGTCGCCCTCTTGTTAAACTGGGCGCTACCTCCAGACTAGCCTGGGTTCCTGGCGCCCTCTTGTTAAACTGGGCGATACCTCCAGACTAACCTGGGTTCCCTATGCTCTCTTGTTAATCTGGGCGATACCTCTAGAATAGCCTGGTTCCCGTTGCCATCTTGTTAAACTGGGCGATACCTCCAGACTAGCCTGGGTTCTCGTTGCCCTCTTGTTAAACTGGGCGATACCTCCAGACTAGCCTGGGTTCCTGTCGCCCTCTTGTTAAACTGGGCGATACCTTGCAGGCTAGCCTGGGTTCCCATTGCCCTCTTGTTACACTGGGCGATACCTCCAGACTAGCCTGGGTTCCCGTTGCCCTCTTGTTAAACTGGGCGATATCTCCAGACTAGCCTGGGTTCCTGTCGCCCTCTTGTTAAACTGGGCGATACCTCGCAGGCTAGCCTGGGTTCCTGTCGCCCTCTTGTTAAACTGGGCGCTATCTCCAGACTAGCCTGGGTTCCTGTCGCCCTCTTGTTAAACTGGGCGCTATCTCCAGACTAGCCTGGGTTCCTGTCGCCCTCGTACAAGTTAAACTGGGCGATACCTCGCAGAGTAGCCTGGGTTCCTGTCGCCCTCTTGTTAAACTGGGCGATACCTCCAGACTAGCCTGGTTCCTGTCGCCCTCTTGTTAAACTGGGCGATACCTCGCAGGCTAGCCTGGGTTCCCGTTGCCCTCTTGTTAAACTGGGCGATACCTCGCAGGCTAGCCTGGGTTCCCGTTGCCCTCTTGTTAAACTGGGCGATACCTCGCAGGTTAGCCTGGGTTCCCGTTGCCCTCTTGTTAAACTGGGCGATACCTCCAGACTAGCCTGGGTTCCCGTTGTCATCTTGTTAAACTGGGCGATACCTCGCAGGCTAGCCTGGGTTCCCGTTGCCATCTTGTTAAACTGGGCGATACCTCGCAGGCTAGCCTGGGTTCCCGTTGCCATCTTGTTAAACTGGGCGATACCTCGCAGGCTAGCCTGGGTTCCCATTGCCATCTTGTTAAACTGGGCGATACCTCGCAGGCTATGATTGTTCATTGAAGTTTGTGTTGATCATTTAAAAGTTGTTGCTTACTGGAGCATTATCGGTCTATCAATTGTGCTGAAAAAGACCACCCACATATTCTTGATAGAATCCCGTACTTAATTCTCGAGTCTCTGATGGCGACTTTTATCACATATTATCATTCTATTACTCGTCCCTAATAGGTAACAAACCTGCGTCTATGATGATATCAAGTTGAAACAATGGTGTGCTAGACTACTTGACCATAGAGGCTACTGACTGAGCTGTTTACTAGAGAAATATGATATTTTGCTATAAAATGAGACAGACTGCAGGATGTTATGTCTATATTTTAAACCGACCATTACCAGAGGTTATAAAACATTACTCCAATCTCAAACTCAAGTGATACGAATGGTTGATTCTGAGATTTAAACGCAGCTGAATCAATCAGATGCTTGAGACTGAATTTGAGATTGGAGACAATATTTATAACCTCCAGCCCATGTCTGTTTATGCCCCCACTCCCAAAGTCTCGTTCAAATTTATCTAATTCAATATTTGATTATGTGTTCTTAACTTATTCACTTCATAACATATAATATCAATCTGAATGGGAATATTTATTTGAATGAGACTTTTCTGTATCTGCAAGTCGTGCAAACCCTACGTCCCAGTTCCTACAATAGCCCTGTACTGTTTGTTATCTTTATTGGTTTGATGTTTTGTTTCAGACTATTATGTGCACTTTATCCTTGGGGAAAGTTATCTGGAGGCCTATGCAAAGGAGGATAAAGCTACGGACCAGCACACATCTCGTCAAACAGTTCAGGAAAAAGATAAACTCATTGATGCTGCGAGACATCTCAAAGTTGTTCTCGAGGAAAATGGAAAGGTTGGATTAGTGAATAATTATGTAATGCATTGAGCATCATTTCTGCTTTTTCTGTTACCCCCCTTGGCAGATAAAGTCTGAGTTATCCCGAAATGTATATTGGTCCTTTTCAGGGTTGTTGGTCCTTTTTGTTGGAATCCTTTGTTTTTACTGTTGTTCCCTAACTAGATGTTACAGCATGGTAAATGTGATTTGATCAAAATCCGGTTAATTAAAAGATCTATATATACCACATTTTAATATTAAAGTATCCATTGTATACTGTAGGATATAACTTTTTTGTTATATGTCGAGAGTTAATAATTTAAATTAATAATTATAAGATGGATGAAAATTGATTGCATGCGGTGCAAAGAAAACCATGCCTGTCACTTTGACTGGTTCTGGATATGGTATATATGCCTGTCACTTTGACTGGCTCAGGATATGGTATATATGCCTGTCACTTTGACTGGCTCAGGATATGGTATATATGCCTGTCACTTTGACTGGTTCCGGATATGGTATATACAGTCTTCACGAAAAACTTTTTGAGATACTTGCCCTTCGGGCAAGTGGCTTGAAAAGTTTACTTGCCCGAATGAACTTCTAGGTGCCCATATATTTGCAGAATTTTACCCGCTTATTGGCGGTTAAATGTATAGTAGTATATGTAACATAATGTGGCATATCATGCATTTATTAGTAATACTTATAATATGGCCATATGAGTAAACAATGTATAAAAGCAAACTAATGTTTTATTATTATTAATATGTTACGATTGTTCAACCATTGCGACTGGAAGCTACGTTTTGTTTTTGCTTCATACTCTGAGTACGCTTAGGTACGCCTGTTGTTCAGATGGCCGTGTCTTCCCCGGCTTTGCGCCCTCGGCATATCGCAAGAAACTCGACATGTTTCCATACAGTTGTTTTCATTTGTTAACAGGAAATGACCTAAGCGGTATCGGATCGTTTTGCCCTAATTCCCGTTCGCACCGGGTTGTTTCGCCATAAACATAGATATCGGGTAGAATGTGTGAAAATAGTCTGGAGGTGGGTCGTTTCAACCCAGAATTATAGATTTCGTACTGAGCGACACGATACGTGATTTTTTTTTACCAAATTTGATGATATAATGCATCAATCGGCCGATTCGTCATAGGGCCGAGATGTCAGTAAGCGAAAACGCGAATTTACACCTGTCCGCTTCTAGACGACTTTCAATTCCGGTGTAAACAATTCGTAATTGTAAAAAATTTAGAAAAACATTTCTACTGTCCAGTTTATTACAGGGGCCTCCGTGGTCTAAAGCGCTGGCTGTGAGATCACTAACCTCTCACCGCGGTGGTTCGAGTCCTGGGTAAAACCCCAATTAATAAAAATAAAAAAAAATTGAAAAAAATAATTTTTTTTAAAAAAAAAAAAAAACAGGTGCCCGTCGGGCATGTGAGATTGCAAAATGTACACGTCCGTCCCGATTTCTACACGTCTCGGGCATCGGGCACCCGGCTAATTTCGCAGACTGTATATATGCCTGTCACTTTGACTGGTTCAGGATATGGTATATATGCCTGTCACTTTGACTGGTTCAGGATATGGTATATATGCCTGTCACTTTGACTGGCTCAGGATATGGTATATATGCCTGTCACTTTGACTGGTTCCGGATATGGTATATATGCCTGTCACTTTGACTGGTTCAGGATATGGTATATATGCCTGTCACTTTGACTGGTTCAGGATATGGTATATATGCCTGTCACTTTGACTGGTTCCGGATATGGTATATATGCCTGTCACTTTGACTGGATATGGTATATATGCCTGTCACTTTGACTGGTTCAGGATATGGTATATATGCCTGTCACTTTGACTGGCTCCGGATATGGTATATATGCCTGTCACTTTGACTGTTTCCGGATATGGTATATATGCCTGTCACTTTGACTGGCTCAGGATATCGTATATATGCCTGTCACTTTGACTGTTTCCGGATATGGTATATATGCCTGTCACTTTGACTGGCTCAGGATATGGTATATATGCCTGTCACTTCCACTGGTTCCGGATATGGTATATATGCTTGTCACTTCCACTGGTTCAGGATATGGTATATATGCTTGTCACTTTGACTGGTTCCGGATATGGTATATATGCCTGTCACTTTGACTGGTTCAGGATATGGTATATATGCTTGTCACTTTGACTGGTTCCGGATATGGTATATATGCTTGTCACTTCCACTGGTTCAGGATATGGTATATATGCTTGTCACTTTGACTGGTTCCGGATATGGTATATATGCCTGTCACTTTGACTGGTTCAGGATATGGTATATATGCTTGTCACTTTGACTGGTTCCGGATATGGTATATATGCTTGTCACTTCCACTGGTTCAGGATATGGTATATATGCTTGTCACTTTGACTGGTTCCGGATATGGTATATACAGTCTTCACGAAAAACTTTTTGAGATACTTGCCCTTTGAAAAGTTTACTTGCCCGAATGAACTTCTAGGTGCCCATATATTTGCAGAATTTTACCCGCTTATTGGCGGTTAAATGTATAGTAGTATATGTAACATAATGTGGCATATCATGCATTTATTAGTAATACTTATAATATGGCCATATGAGTAAACAATGTATAAAGACAAACTAATGTTTTATTATTATTAATATTTTACGATTGTTCAATCATTGCGGCTGGAAGCTACGTTTTCTTTTTGCTTCATACTCTGTTTTTGATGACGCCTGTCGTTCAGATGGCCGTGTCTTCCCCGGCTTTGCGCCCTCGACATATCGCAAGAAACCCGACATGTTTCCATGCAGTTGTTTTCATTTGTTAACAGGAAATGACCTAAGCGGTATCGGATCGTTTCGCCCTAATTCCCGTTCGCACCGGGTTGTTTCGCCATAAACATAGATATCGGGCAGAATGTGTGAAAATAGTCTGGAGGTGGGTCGTTTCACCCCAGAATTATAGATTTCGTACTGAGCGACACGACACGTGATTTTTTTTACCAAATTTGATGATATAATGCATCGATCGGCCGATTCGTCATAGGGCCGAGATGTCAGTAAGCGAAAACGCGAATTTACACCTGTCCGCTTCTAGACGACTTTCAATTCCGGTGTAAACAATTCGTAATTGTAAAGAATTTAGAAAAACATTTCTACTGTCCAGTTTATTACAGGGGCCTCCGTGGTCTAAAGCGCTGGCTGTGAGATCACTAACCTCTCACCGCGGTGGTTCGAGTCCCGGGTAAAACCCCAATTAATAAAATTTTTTTAAAAACAGGTGCCCGTCGGGCATGTGAGATTGCAAAATGTACACGTCCGTCCCGATTTCTACACGTCTCGGGCATCGGGCACCCGGCTAATTTCGCAGACTGTATATATGCCTGTCACTTTGACTGGTTCAGGATATGGTATATTGCCTGTCATTTGACTGGTTAAGGATATGGTATATATGAATGTCACTTTGACTGGATCAGGATATGGTATATATGCCTGTCACTTTGAATGGTTCCGGATATGGTATATAGCTGTCACTTTGACTGTTCAGGTATGGGTATATGACTGTCACTTTGATGGTTCAGGATATGGTATATATGCCTGTCACTTGATGGTTCCGGATATGGATATATGCATGTCACTTGAATGGATATGTATTATGCCTGTCACTTGACTGGTTCAGGATATGGTATATGCCTGTCACTTTGACTGGATCAGGATATGGTATATACCTGTCACTTGACTGTTTCGGATATGGTATATATGCATGTACTTGAATGGCTCAGGATATGTTATATGACTGTCACTTTGACTGTTTCCGGATATGGTATATATGCCTGTCACTTTGACTGGCTCAGGATATGGTATATATGCTTGTCACTTTGACTGGTTCGGATATGTATATATGCTTGTCACTTCCACTGGTTCAGGATATGGTATATATGCTTGTCACTTTGACTGGTTCCGGATATGGTATATATGCCTGTCACTTTGACTGGTTCAGGATATGGTATATATGCTTGTCACTTTGACTGGTTCCGGATATGGTATATATGCTTGTCACTTTGACTGGCTCAGGATATGGTATATATGCCTGTCACTTTGACTGGTTCTGGATATGGTATATATGCCTGTCACTTCCACTGGCACAGGATATGGTATATATGCCTGTCACTTTGACTGGTTCCGGATATGGTATATATGCTTGTCACTTCCACTGGTTCAGGATATGGTATATATGCTTGTCACTTTGACTGGTTCCGGATATGGTATATATGCCTGTCACTTTGACTGGTCAGGATATGGTATATAGCTTGTCACTTGACTGGTTCCGGATAGGATATATGCTTGTCACTTTGAATGGTCAGGATATGGTATATATGCTGTCACTTTGACTGTTCGGATATGGTATATAACGTCTTCATGAAAAACTTTTTGAGATACTTGCCCTTTGGGCAAGTGGCTTGAAAAGTTTACTTGCCCGAATGAACTTCTAGGTGCCCATATATTTGCAGAATTTTACCCGCTTATTGGCGGTTAAATGTATAGTAGTATATGTAACATAATGTGGC
>JABXNX010000047.1:199756-228139 GCA_014843695.1 Archivesica marissinica | reverse complement strand
ACGATATATACATGGGTGGGTTTATAAGAATGGATCAGTGCACGATATATACATGGGTGCGTGTATAAGAATGGACCAGTGCACGATATATACATGGGTGGATTTATAAGAATGGGCCAGTGCACGATATATACATGGGTGGGTTTATAAGAATGGGCCAGTGCACGATATATACATGGGTGGCTTTATAAGAATGGACCAGTGCACGATATATACATGGGTGCGTGTATAAGAATGGGCCAGTGCACGATATATACATGGGTGTGTTTATAAGAATGGGCCAGTGCACGATATATACATGGATGGGTGTATAATAATGGGACAGTGCACGATATATACATGGGTGCGTTTATAAGAATGGGCCAGTGCACGATATATACATGGGTGCCTTTATAAGAATGGACCAGTGCACGATATATACATGGGTGCGTTCATAAGAATGGACCAGTGCACGATATATACATGGGTGTGTTTATAAGAATGGGCCAGTGCACGATATATACATGGATGGGTTTATAATAATGAGACAGTGCACGATATATACATGGGTGCGTGCATAAGAATGGGCCAGTGCACGATATATACATGGGTGCGTGCATAAGAATGGGCCAGTGCACGATATATACATGGGTGGGTTTATAAGGAAGGGCCAGTGCACGATATATACATGGGTGCGTTTATAAGAATGCGCCAGTACACGATATATACATGGGTGCGTTTATAAGAATGGGCCAGTGCACGATATATACATGGGTGCGTTTATAAGCATGGGCCAGTGCACGATATATACATGGGTGCGTTTATAAGATTGGACCAGTGCACGATATATACATGGGTGCGTGTATAAGAATGGGCCAGTGCATGATATATACATGGGTGCGTGGTACTGAATGAACCGGGCTGTCAGATACACAGACTGTACTATATTACATGGTACTGAATGAACCGGGCTGTCAGATACACAGACTGTACTACATTACATGGTACTGAATGAACCGGGCTGTCAGATACACAGACTGTACTATATTACATGGTACTGAGTGAACCGGGCTGTCAGATACACAGACTGTACTATATTACATGGTACTGAATGAACCGGGCTGTCAGATACACAGACTGTACTACATTACATGGTACTGAATGAACCGGGCTGTCAGATACACAGACTGTACTATATTACATGGTACTGAATGAACCGGGCTGTCAGATACACAGACTGCACTATATTACATGGTACTGAATGAACCGGGCTGTCAGATACACAGACTGTACTACATTACATGGTACTGAGTGAACCGGGCTGTCAGATACACAGACTGTACTACATTACATGGTACTGAATGAACCGGGCTGTCAGATACACAGGCTGTACTACATTACATGGTACTGAATGAACCGGGCTGTCAGATACACAGACTGTACTATATTACATGGTACTGAGTGAACCGGGCTGTCAGATACACAGACTGTACTACATTACACGGTACTGAGTGAACCGGGCTGTCAGATACACAGGCTGTACTGAATTACATGGTACTGAATGAACCGGGCTGTCAGATACACAGACTGTACTACATTACATGGTACTGAATGAACCGGACTGTCAGATACACAGACTGTACTACATTACATGGTACTGAGTGAACCGGGCTGTCAGATACACAGACTGTACTATATTACATGGTACTGAGTGAACCAGGCTGTCAGATACACAGGCTGCACTATATTACATGGTACTGAATGAACCGGGCTGTCAGATACACAGACTGTACTACATTACACGGTACTGAGTGAACTGGGCTGTCAGATACACAGGCTGCACTATATTACATGGTACTGAATGAACCGGGCTGTCAGATACACAGACTGTACTACATTACATGGTACTGAATGAACCAGGCTGTCAGATACACAGACTGTACTATATTACATGGTACTGAGTGAACCGGGCTGTCAGATACACAGACTGCACTATATTACATGGTACTGAGTGAACCAGGCTGTCAGATACACAGACTGTACTATATTACATGGTACTGAATGAACCGGGCTGTCAGATACACAGACTGTACTACATTACATGGTACTGAATGAACCGGGCTGTCAGATACACAGACTGTACTATATTACATGGTACTGAGTGAACCGGGCTGTCAGATACACAGACTGCACTACATTACATGGTACTGAATGAACCGGGCTGTCAGATACACAGACTGTACTATATTACATGGTACTGAGTGAACCGGGCTGTCAGATACACAGACTGCACTACATTACATGGTACTGAGTGAACCGGGCTGTCAGATACACAGACTGTACTACATTACATGGTACTGAGTGAACCGGGCTGTCAGATACACAGACTGTACTACATTACATGGTACTGAATGAACCGGGCTGTCAGATACACAGACTGTACTACATTACATGGTACTGAATGAACCGGGCTGTCAGATACACAGACTGTACTATATTACATGGTACTGAATGAACCGGGCTGTCAGATACACAGACTGTACTACATTACATGGTACTGAGTGAACCGGGCTGTCAGATACACAGGCTGTACTACATTACATGGTACTGAGTGAACCGGGCTGTCAGATACACAGACTGCACTACATTACATGGTACTGAATGAACCGGGCTGTCAGATACACAGACTGTACTATATTACATGGTACTGAATGAACCGGGCTGTCAGATACACAGACTGTACTACATTACATGGTACTGAATGAACCGGGCTGTCAGATACACAGGCTGTACTACATTACATGGTACTGAATGAACCGGGCTGTCAGATACACAGGCTGTACTACATTACATGGTACTGAATGAACCGGGCTGTCAGATACACAGACTGTACTATATTACATGGTACTGAGTGAACCGGGCTGTCAGATACACAGACTGTACTATATTACATGGTACTGAGTGAACCAGGCTGTCAGATACACAGACTGCACTACATTACATGGTACTGAATGAACCGGGCTGTCAGATACACAGACTGTACTATATTACATGGTACTGAGTGAACCAGGCTGTCAGATACACAGACTGCACTACATTACATGGTACTGAATGAACCGGGCTGTCAGATACACAGACTGTACTATATTACATGGTACTGAGTGAACCGGGCTGTCAGATACACAGACTGCACTACATTGCATGGTACTGAATGAACCGGGCTGTCAGATACACAGACTGTACTATATTACATGGTACTGAGTGAACCGGGCTGTCAGATACACAGACTGCACTACATTACATGGTACTGAGTGAACCGGGCTGTCAGATACACAGACTGCGCTACATTACATGGTACTGAGTGAACCGGGCTGTCAGATACACAGACTGTACTACATTACATGGTACTGAGTGAACCGGGCTGTCAGATACACAGGCTGTACTATATTACATGGTACTGAGTGAACCAGGCTGTCAGATACACAGACTGCACTACATTACATGGTACTGAATGAACCGGGCTGTCAGATACACAGACTGTACTATATTACATGGTACTGAATGAACCGGGCTGTCAGATACACAGACTGCACTACATTACATGGTACTGAGTGAACCGGGCTGTCAGATACACAGACTGTACTACATTACATGGTACTGAATGAACCGGGCTGTCAGATACACAGACTGTACTACATTACATGGTACTGAGTGAACCGGGCTGTCAGATACACAGACTGTACTATATTACATGGTACTGAATGAACCGGGCTGTCAGATACACAGACTGTACTATATTACATGGTACTGAGTGAACCGGGCTGTCAGATACACAGACTGCACTATATTACATGGTACTGAATGAACCGGGCTGTCAGATACACAGACTGTACTACATTACAGGTACTGATGAACGGGCTGTCAGATACACAGCTGCACTATATTACATGGTACTGAATGAACCGGGCTGTCAGATACACAGACTGTACTACATTACATGGTACTGAATGAACCGGGCTGTCAGATACACAGACTGTACTACATTACATGGTACTGAGTGAACCGGGCTGTCAGATACACAGACTGCACTATATTACATGGTACTGAGTGAACCGGGCTGTCAGATACACAGACTGTACTATATTACATGGTACTGAATGAACCGGGCTGTCAGATACACAGACTGTACTACATTACATGGTACTGAATGAACCGGGCTGTCAGATACACAGACTGTACTACATTACATGGTACTGAGTGAACCGGGCTGTCAGATACACAGACTGTACTACATTACATGGTACTGAGTGAACCGGGCTGTCAGATACACAGACTGCACTACATTACATGGTACTGAATGAACCGGGCTGTCAGATACACAGACTGTACTACATTACATGGTACTGAATGAACCGGGCTGTCAGATACACAGACTGTACTACATTACATGGTACTGAATGAACCGGGCTGTCAGATACACAGACTGTACTACATTACATGGTACTGAATGAACCGGGCTGTCAGATACACAGACTGTACTATATTACATGGTACTGAGTGAACCGGGCTGTCAGATACACAGACTGTACTATATTACATGGTACTGAGTGAACCAGGCTGTCAGATACACAGACTGCACTACATTACATGGTACTGAATGAACCGGGCTGTCAGATACACAGACTGTACTATATTACATGGTACTGAGTGAATCAGGCTGTCAGATACACAGACTGCACTACATTACATGGTACTGAATGAACCGGGCTGTCAGATACACAGACTGTACTATATTACATGGTACTGAGTGAACCGGGCTGTCAGATACACAGACTGCACTACATTACATGGTACTGAATGAACCGGGCTGTCAGATACACAGACTGTACTATATTACATGGTACTGAGTGAACCGGGCTGTCAGATACACAGACTGCACTACATTACATGGTACTGAATGAACCGGGCTGTCAGATACACAGACTGTACTATATTACATGGTACTGAATGAACCGGGCTGTCAGATACACAGACTGCACTACATTACATGGTACTGAGTGAACCGGGCTGTCAGATACACAGACTGTACTACATTACATGGTACTGAATGAACCGGGCTGTCAGATACACAGACTGTACTATATTACATGGTACTGAGTGAACCGGGCTGTCAGATACACAGACTGTACTACATTACATGGTACTGAGTGAACCGGGCTGTCAGATACACAGGCTGTACTGAATTACATGGTACTGAATGAACCGGGCTGTCAGATACACAGACTGTACTACATTACATGGTACTGAATGAACCGGACTGTCAGATACACAGACTGTACTACATTACATGGTACTGAGTGAACCGGGCTGTCAGATACACAGACTGTACTATATTACATGGTACTGAGTGAACCAGGCTGTCAGATACACAGGCTGCACTATATTACATGGTACTGAATGAACCGGGCTGTCAGATACACAGACTGTACTACATTACATGGTACTGAGTGAACCGGGCTGTCAGATACACAGACTGCACTACATTACATGGTACTGAATGAACCGGGCTGTCAGATACACAGACTGTACTATATTACATGGTACTGAATGAACCGGGCTGTCAGATACACAGACTGTACTACATTACATGGTACTGAATGAACCGGGCTGTCAGATACACAGGCTGTACTACATTACATGGTACTGAGTGAACCGGGCTGTCAGATACACAGACTGTACTACATTACATGGTACTGAATGAACCGGGCTGTCAGATACACAGACTGTACTATATTACATGGTACTGAGTGAACCGGGCTGTCAGATACACAGACTGCACTACATTACATGGTACTGAATGAACCGGGCTGTCAGATACACAGACTGTACTATATTACATGGTACTGAATGAACCGGGCTGTCAGATACACAGACTGCACTATATTACATGGTACTGAATGAACCGGGCTGTCAGATACACAGACTGTACTACATTACATGGTACTGAGTGAACCGGGCTGTCAGATACACAGACTGCACTACATTACATGGTACTGAATGAACCGGGCTGTCAGATACACAGACTGTACTATATTACATGGTACTGAGTGAACCGGGCTGTCAGATACACAGACTGCACTACATTACATGGTACTTAGTGAACCGGGCTGTCAGATACACAGACTGCGCTACATTACATGGTACTGAGTGAACCGGGCTGTCAGATACACAGACTGCACTACATTACATGGTACTGAGTGAACCGGGCTGTCAGATACACAGGCTGTACTACATTACATGGTACTGAGTGAACCGGGCTGTCAGATACACAGGCTGTACTATATTACATGGTACTGAGTGAACCGGGCTGTCAGATACACAGACTGTACTACATTACATGGTACTGAGTGAACCAGGCTGTCAGATACACAGACTGTACTACATTACATGGTACTGAGTGAACCGGGCTGTCAGATACACAGACTGCACTACATTACATGGTACTGAGTGAACCGGGCTGTCAGATACACAGACTGCACTATATTACATGGTACTGAGTGAACCGGGCTGTCAGATACACAGACTGTACTATATTACATGGTACTGAGTGAACCGGGCTGTCAGATACACAGACTGTACTATATTACATGGTACTGAATGAACCGGGCTGTCAGATACACAGACTGTACTATATTACATGGTACTGAATGAACCGGGCTGTCAGATACACAGACTGTACTATATTACATGGTACTGAATGAACGGGCCGCTGTCAGATACACAGACTGTACTACATTACATGTACTGATGACCGGCTGTCAGATACACAAACAACAAACCGGGCTGTCAGATACACAGACTGTACTATATTACATGGTACTGAATGAACCGGGCTGTCAGATACACAGACTGTACTACATTACATGGTACTGAATGAACCGGGCTGTCAGATACACAGACTGTACTATATTACATGGTACTGAATGAACCGGGCTGTCAGATACACAGACTGTACTACATTACATGGTACTGAGTGAACCGGGCTGTCAGATACACAGACTGCACTATATTACATGGTACTGAATGAACCGGGCTGTCAGATACACAGACTGTACTATATTACATGGTACTGAATGAACCGGGCTGTCAGATACACAGACTGTACTACATTACATGGTACTGAATGAACCGGGCTGTCAGATACACAGACTGTACTATATTACATGGTACTGAATGAACCGGGCTGTCAGATACACAGACTGTACTACATTACATGGTACTGAGTGAACCGGGCTGTCAGATACACAGACTGTACTACATTACATGGTACTGAGTGAACCGGGCTGTCAGATACACAGACTGCACTACATTACATGGTACTGAATGAACCGGGCTGTCAGATACACAGACTGTACTATATTACATGGTACTGAATGAACCGGGCTGTCAGATACACAGGCTGTACTACATTACATGGTACTGAATGAACCGGGCTGTCAGATACACAGGCTGTACTACATTACACGGTACTGAATGAACCGGGCTGTCAGATACACAGGCTGTACTACATTACATGGTACTGAATGAACCGGGCTGTCAGATACACAGACTGTACTACATTACATGGTACTGAGTGAACCGGGCTGTCAGATACACAGACTGTACTATATTACATGGTACTGAGTGAACCGGGCTGTCAGATACACAGACTGCACTACATTACATGGTACTGAATGAACCGGCTGTCAGATACACAACTGTACTAATTACATGGTACTGATGAACCGGCTGTCAGATACACAGACTGCATAATTACTGGTACTGAATGAACCGGGCTGTCAGATACACAGACTGTACTATATTACATGGTACTGAATGAACCGGCTGTCAGATACACAGACTGTACTACATTACATGGTACTGAATGAACCAACCCAACCACTACATTACATGGTACTGATGAACGGGCTGTCAGATACACAGACTGTACTATATTACATGGTACTGAATGAACCAGGCTGTCAGATACACAGACTGTACTATATTACATGGTACTGAGTGAACCAGGCTGTCAGATACACAGACTGTACTACATTACATGGTACTGAGTGAACCAGGTTGTCAGATCACAGACTGCACTACATTACATGGTACTGAAAGAACCGAGCTGTCAGATACACAGGCTGTACTAAATTACATGGTACTGAATGAACCGGGCTGTCAGATACACAGACTGTACTACATTACATGGTACTGAGTGAACCGGGCTGTCAGATACACAGACTGTACTATATTACATGGTACTGAGTGACAGGCTGTCAGATACACAGACTGCACTACATTACATGGTACTGAAGAACCGGCTGTCAGATACACAGGCTGTACTAATTACATGGTATGAATGACCGGACTGTCAGATACACAGACTGTACTACATTACATGGTACTGAGTGAACCGGGCTGTCAGATACACAGACTGTACTATATTACATGGTACTGATGAACCGTACAGTACTGATGAACCGGCTTCGAACACAGACTACTACATTACATGGTACTGAGTGAACCGGGCTGTCAGATACACAGACTGCACTATATTACATGGTACTGAATGAACCGGGCTGTCAGATACACAGACTGTACTACATTACATGGTACTGAATGAACCGGGCTGTCAGATACACAGACTGTACTACATTACATGGTACTGAATGAACCGGGCTGTCAGATACACAGACTGTACTACATTACATGGTACTGAGTGAACCGGGCTGTCAGATACACAGACTGTACTACATTACATGGTACTGAGTGAACCGGGCTGTCAGATACACAGACTACTATATTACATGGTACTGAATGAACCGGGCTGTCAGATACACAGACTGTACTACATTACATGGTACTGAATGAACCGGGCTGTCAGATACACAGACTGTACTACATTACATGGTACTGAGTGAACCGGGCTGTCAGATACACAGACTGTACTACATTACATGGTACTGAATGAACCGGGCTGTCAGATACACAGACTGTACTACATTACATGGTACTGAGTGAACCGGGCTGTCAGATACACAGACTGTACTACATTACATGGTACTGAGTGAACCGGGCTGTCAGATACACAGACTGTACTATATTACATGGTACTGAATGAACCGGGCTGTCAGATACACAGACTGTACTATATTACATGGTACTGAATGAACCGGGCTGTCAGATACACAGACTGTACTATATTACATGGTACTGAGTGAACCGGGCTGTCAGATACACAGACTGTACTATATTACATGGTACTGAATGAACCGGGCTGTCAGATACACAGACTGTACTATATTACATGGTACTGAATGAACCGGGCTGTCAGATACACAGACTGTACTACATTACATGGTACTGAATGAACCGGGCTGTCAGATACACAGACTGTACTACATTACATGGTACTGAATGAACCGGGCTGTCAGATACACAGACTGTACTATATTACATGGTACTGAGTGAACCGGGCTGTCAGATACACAGACTGTACTATATTACATGGTACTGAGTGAACCGGGCTGTCAGATACACAGACTGCACTACATTACATGGTACTGAATGAACCGGCTGTCAGATACACAACTGACTATTTACATGGTACTGAGTGAACCAGGCTGTCAGATACACAGACTGACTACATTACATGGTACTGAATGAACCGGGCTGTCAGATACACAGACTGTACTATATTACATGGTACTGAATGAACCGGGCTGTCAGATACACAGACTGTACTACATTACATGGTACTGAATGAACCGGGCTGTCAGATACACAGACTGTACTATATTACATGGTACTGAATGAACCGGGCTGTCAGATACACAGACTGTACTACATTACATGGTACTGAATGAACCGGGCTGTCAGATACACAGACTGTACTACATTACATGGTACTGAATGAACCGGGCTGTCAGATACACAGACTGTACTATATTACATGGTACTGAGTGAACCGGGCTGTCAGATACACAGACTGTACTATATTACATGGTACTGAGTGAACCGGGCTGTCAGATACACAGACTGCACTACATTACATGGTACTGAATGAACCGGGCTGTCAGATACACAGACTGTACTATATTACATGGTACTGAATGAACCGGGCTGTCAGATACACAGACTGCACTACATTACATGGTACTGAATGAACCGGGCTGTCAGATACACAGACTGTACTATATTACATGGTACTGAATGAACCGGGCTGTCAGATACACAGACTGTACTATATTACATGGTACTGAATGAACCGGGCTGTCAGATACACAGACTGTACTACATTACATGGTACTGAGTGAACCGGGCTGTCAGATACACAGACTGTACTATATTACATGGTACTGAATGAACCGGGCTGTCAGATACACAGACTGTACTATATTACATGGTACTGAGTGAACCGGGCTGTCAGATACACAGACTGTACTATATTACATGGTACTGAATGAACCGGGCTGTCAGATACACAGACTGTACTATATTACATGGTACTGAATGAACCGGGCTGTCAGATACACAGACTGTACTACATTACATGGTACTGAATGAACCGGGCTGTCAGATACACAGACTACTACATTACATGGTACTGAGTGAACCGGGCTGTCAGATACACAGACTGCACTATATTACATGGTACTGAATGAACCGGGCTGTCAGATACACAGACTGTACTACATTACATGGTACTGAATGAACCGGGCTGTCAGATACACAGACTGTACTATATTACATGGTACTGAATGAACCGGGCTGTCAGATACACAGACTGTACTACATTACATGGTACTGAGTGAACCGGGCTGTCAGATACACAGGCTGCACTATATTACATGGTACTGAATGAACCGGGCTGTCAGATACACAGACTGTACTATATTACATGGTACTGAATGAACCGGGCTGTCAGATACACAGACTGTACTACATTACATGGTACTGAATGAACCGGGCTGTCAGATACACAGGCTGTACTACATTACATGGTACTGAATGAACCGGGCTGTCAGATACACAGACTGTACTACATTACATGGTACTGAATGAACCGGGCTGTCAGATACACAGACTGTACTATATTACATGGTACTGAGTGAACCGGGCTGTCAGATACACAGACTGTACTATATTACATGGTACTGAGTGAACCAGGCTGTCAGATACACAGACTGCACTACATTACATGGTACTGAATGAACCGGGCTGTCAGATACACAGACTGCACTATATTACATGGTACTGAGTGAACCGGGCTGTCAGATACACAGACTGTACTATATTACATGGTACTGAATGAACCGGGCTGTCAGATACACAGACTGTACTACATTACATGGTACTGAATGAACCGGGCTGTCAGATACACAGACTGTACTATATTACATGGTACTGAATGAACCGGGCTGTCAGATACACAGACTGTACTACATTACACGGTACTGAATGAACCGGGCTGTCAGATACACAGGCTGTACTACATTACATGGTACTGAATGAACCGGGCTGTCAGATACACAGACTGTACTATATTACATGGTACTGAGTGAACCGGGCTGTCAGATACACAGACTGTACTATATTACATGGTACTGAGTGAACCAGGCTGTCAGATACACAGACTGCACTACATTACATGGTACTGAATGAACCGGGCTGTCAGATACACAGACTGTACTATATTACATGGTACTGAATGAACCGGGCTGTCAGATACACAGACTGCACTACATTACATGGTACTGAATGAACCGGGCTGTCAGATACACAGACTGTACTATATTACATGGTACTGAATGAACCGGGCTGTCAGATACACAGACTGTACTATATTACATGGTACTGAATGAACCGGGCTGTCAGATACACAGACTGTACTATATTACATGGTACTGAGTGAACCGGGCTGTCAGATACACAGACTGTACTATATTACATGGTACTGAATGAACCGGGCTGTCAGATACACAGACTGTACTACATTACATGGTACTGAATGAACCGGGCTGTCAGATACACAGACTGTACTACATTACATGGTACTGAGTGAACCGGGCTGTCAGATACACAGACTGTACTACATTACATGGTACTGAATGAACCGGGCTGTCAGATACACAGACTGTACTATATTACATGGTACTGAGTGAACCGGGCTGTCAGATACACAGACTGCACTACATTACATGGTACTGAATGAACCGGGCTGTCAGATACACAGACTGTACTATATTACATGGTACTGAATGAACCGGGCTGTCAGATACACAGACTGTACTATATTACATGGTACTGAATGAACCGGGCTGTCAGATACACAGACTGTACTACATTACATGGTACTGAGTGAACCGGGCTGTCAGATACACAGACTGCACTACATTACATGGTACTGAATGAACCGGGCTGTCAGATACACAGACTGTACTACATTACATGGTACTGAGTGAACCGGGCTGTCAGATACACAGACTGCACTACATTACATGGTACTTAGTGAACCGGGCTGTCAGATACACAGACTGCACTACATTACATGGTACTGAGTGAACCGGGCTGTCAGATACACAGACTGCACTACATTACATGGTACTGAGTGAACCGGGCTGTCAGATACACAGGCTGTACTACATTACATGGTACTGAGTGAACCGGGCTGTCAGATACACAGGCTGTACTATATTACATGGTACTGAGTGAACCGGGCTGTCAGATACACAGACTGTACTACATTACATGGTACTGAGTGAACCGGGCTGTCAGATACACAGACTGTACTACATTACATGGTACTGAGTGAACCGGGCTGTCAGATACACAGACTGCACTACATTACATGGTACTGAGTGAACCGGGCTGTCAGATACACAGACTGCACTATATTACATGGTACTGAGTGAACCGGGCTGTCAGATACACAGACTGTACTATATTACATGGTACTGAGTGAACCGGGCTGTCAGATACACAGACTGTACTATATTACATGGTACTGAATGAACCGGGCTGTCAGATACACAGACTGTACTATATTACATGGTACTGAATGAACCGGGCTGTCAGATACACAGACTGTACTATATTACATGGTACTGAATGAACCGGGCTGTCAGATACACAGACTGTACTACATTACATGGTACTGAATGAACCGGGCTGTCAGATACACAGACTACTACATTACATGGTACTGAGTGAACCGGGCTGTCAGATACACAGACTGTACTACATTACATGGTACTGAGTGAACCGGGCTGTCAGATACACAGACTGCACTATATTACATGGTACTGAATGAACCGGGCTGTCAGATACACAGACTGTACTACATTACATGGTACTGAATGAACCGGGCTGTCAGATACACAGACTGTACTATATTACATGGTACTGAATGAACCGGGCTGTCAGATACACAGACTGTACTACATTACATGGTACTGAGTGAACCGGGCTGTCAGATACACAGACTGCACTATATTACATGGTACTGAATGAACCGGGCTGTCAGATACACAGACTGTACTATATTACATGGTACTGAATGAACCGGGCTGTCAGATACACAGACTGTACTACATTACATGGTACTGAATGAACCGGGCTGTCAGATACACAGACTGTACTATATTACATGGTACTGAATGAACCGGGCTGTCGATACACAGACTGTACTACATTACATGGTACTGAGTGAACCGGGCTGTCAGATACACAGGCTGTACTACATTACATGGTACTGAGTGAACCGGGCTGTCAGATACACAGACTGCACTACATTACATGGTACTGAATGAACCGGGCTGTCAGATACACAGACTGTACTATATTACATGGTACTGAATGAACCGGGCTGTCAGATACACAGACTGTACTACATTACATGGTACTGAATGAACCGGGCTGTCAGATACACAGACTGTACTACATTACACGGTACTGAGTGAACCGGGCTGTCAGATACACAGGCTGTACTACATTACATGGTACTGAATGAACCGGGCTGTCAGATACACAGACTGTACTATATTACATGGTACTGAGTGAACCAGGCTGTCAGATACACAGACTGTACTATATTACATGGTACTGAGTGAACCGGGCTGTCAGATACACAGACTGCACTACATTACATGGTACTGAATGAACCGGACCCTATTACAGGTACTATGAACCGGCTGTCAGATACACAGACTGCACTACATTACATGGTACTGAATGAACCGGGCTGTCAGATACACAGACTGTACTATATTACATGGTACTGAATGAACCGGGCTGTCAGATACACAGACTGTACTACATTACATGGTACTGAATGAACCGGGCTGTCAGATACACAGACTGTACTATATTACATGGTACTGAATGAACCGGGCTGTCAGATACACAGACTGTACTACATTACATGGTACTGAATGAACCGGGCTGTCAGATACACAGACTGTACTACATTACATGGTACTGAATGAACCGGGCTGTCAGATACACAGACTGTACTATATTACATGGTACTGAGTGAACCGGGCTGTCAGATACACAGACTGTACTATATTACATGGTACTGAGTGAACCGGGCTGTCAGATACACAGACTGCACTACATTACATGGTACTGAATGAACCGGGCTGTCAGATACACAGACTGTACTATATTACATGGTACTGAATGAACCGGGCTGTCAGATACACAGACTGCACTACATTACATGGTACTGAATGAACCGGGCTGTCAGATACACAGACTGTACTATATTACATGGTACTGAATGAACCGGGCTGTCAGATACACAGACTGTACTATATTACATGGTACTGAATGAACCGGGCTGTCAGATACACAGACTGTACTATATTACATGGTACTGAGTGAACCGGGCTGTCAGATACACAGACTGTACTATATTACATGGTACTGAATGAACCGGGCTGTCAGATACACAGACTGTACTATATTACATGGTACTGAGTGAACCGGGCTGTCAGATACACAGACTGTACTATATTACATGGTACTGAATGAACCGGGCTGTCAGATACACAGACTGTACTATATTACATGGTACTGAATGAACCGGGCTGTCAGATACACAGACTGTACTACATTACATGGTACTGAATGAACCGGGCTGTCAGATACACAGACTACTACATTACATGGTACTGAGTGAACCGGGCTGTCAGATACACAGGCTGCACTATATTACATGGTACTGAATGAACCAGGCTGTCAGATACACAGACTGTACTACATTACATGGTACTGAATGAACCGGGCTGTCAGATACACAGACTGTACTATATTACATGGTACTGAATGAACCGGGCTGTCGATACACAGACTGTACTACATTACATGGTACTGAGTGAACCGGGCTGTCAGATACACAGGCTGCACTATATTACATGGTACTGAATGAACCGGGCTGTCAGATACACAGACTGTACTATATTACATGGTACTGAATGAACCGGGCTGTCGATACACAGACTGTACTACATTACATGGTACTGAATGAACCGGGCTGTCAGATACACAGGCTGTACTACATTACACGGTACTGAATGAACCGGGCTGTCAGATACACAGGCTGTACTACATTACATGGTACTGAATGAACCGGGCTGTCAGATACACAGACTGTACTATATTACATGGTACTGAGTGAACCGGGCTGTCAGATACACAGACTGTACTATATTACATGGTACTGAGTGAACCAGGCTGTCAGATACACAGACTGCACTACATTACATGGTACTGAATGAACCGGGCTGTCAGATACACAGACTGCACTATATTACATGGTACTGAGTGAACCAGGCTGTCAGATACACAGACTGTACTATATTACATGGTACTGAATGAACCGGGCTGTCAGATACACAGACTGTACTACATTACATGGTACTGAATGAACCGGGCTGTCAGATACACAGACTGTACTATATTACATGGTACTGAATGAACCGGGCTGTCAGATACACAGACTGTACTACATTACATGGTACTGAATGAACCGGGCTGTCAGATACACAGACTGTACTACATTACATGGTACTGAATGAACCGGGCTGTCAGATACACAGACTGTACTATATTACATGGTACTGAGTGAACCAGGCTGTCAGATACACAGACTGTACTATATTACATGGTACTGAGTGAACCAGGCTGTCAGATACACAGACTGCACTACATTACATGGTACTGAATGAACCGGGCTGTCAGATACACAGACTGTACTATATTACATGGTACTGAATGAACCGGGCTGTCAGATACACAGACTGCACTACATTACATGGTACTGAATGAACCGGGCTGTCAGATACACAGACTGTACTATGTTACATGGTACTGAATGAACCGGGCTGTCAGATACACAGACTGTACTATATTACATGGTACTGAATGAACCGGGCTGTCAGATACACAGACTGTACTATATTACATGGTACTGAGTGAACCGGGCTGTCAGATACACAGACTGTACTATATTACATGGTACTGAATGAACCGGGCTGTCAGATACACAGACTGTACTATATTACATGGTACTGAGTGAACCGGGCTGTCAGATACACAGACTGTACTATATTACATGGTACTGAATGAACCGGGCTGTCAGATACACAGACTGTACTATATTACATGGTACTGAATGAACTGGGCTGTCAGATACACAGACTGTACTACATTACATGGTACTGAATGAACCGGGCTGTCAGATACACAGACTACTACATTACATGGTACTGAGTGAACCGGGCTGTCAGATACACAGACTGCACTACATTGCATGGTACTGAATGAACCGGGCTGTCAGATACACAGACTGTACTACATTACATGGTACTGAGTGAACCGGGCTGTCAGATACACAGGCTGCACTATATTACATGGTACTGAATGAACCAGGCTGTCAGATACACAGACTGTACTACATTACATGGTACTGAATGAACCGGGCTGTCAGATACACAGACTGTACTATATTACATGGTACTGAATGAACCGGACTGTCGATACACAGACTGTACTACATTACATGGTACTTAGTGAACCGGGCTGTCAGATACACAGGCTGCACTATATTACATGGTACTGAATGAACCGGGCTGTCAGATACACAGACTGTACTATATTACATGGTATTGAATGAACCGGGCTGTCGATACACAGACTGTACTACATTACATGGTACTGAATGAACTGGGCTGTCAGATACACAGGCTGTACTACATTACACGGTACTAAATGAACCGGGCTGTCAGATACACAGGCTGTACTACATTACATGGTACTGAATGAACCGGGCTGTCAGATACACATACTGTACTATATTACATGGTACTGAGTGAACCAGGCTGTCAGATACACAGACTGTACTATATTACATGGTACTGAGTGAACCAGGCTGTCAGATACACAGACTGCACTACATTACATGGTACTGAATGAACCGGGCTGTCAGATACACAGACTGCACTATGCTTACATGGTACTGAGTGAACCAGGCTGTCAGATACACAGACTGTACTATATTACATGGTACTGAATGAACCGGGCTGTCAGATACACAGACTGTACTACATTACATGGTACTGAATGAACCGGGCTGTCAGATACACAGACTGTACTATATTACATGGTACTGAATGAACCGGGCTGTCAGATACACAGACTGTACTACATTACATGGTACTGAATGAACCGGGCTGTCAGATACACAGGCTGTACTACATTACATGGTACTGAATGAACCGGGCTGTCAGATACACAGACTGTACTATATTACATGGTACTGAGTGAACCAGGCTGTCAGATACACAGACTGTACTATATTACATGGTACTGAGTGAACCAGGCTGTCAGATACACAGACTGCACTACATTACATGGTACTGAATGAACCGGGCTGTCAGATACACAGACTGTACTATTACATGGTACTGAGTGAACCAGGCTGTCAGATACACAGACTGCACTACATTACATGGTACTGAATGAACCGGGCTGTCAGATACACAGACTGTACTATATTACATGGTACTGAATGAACCGGGCTGTCAGATACACAGACTGTACTACATTACATGGTACTGAATGAACCGGGCTGTCAGATACACAGACTGTACTATGTTACATGGTACTGAGTGAACCGGGCTGTCAGATACACAGACTGTACTATGTTACATGGTACTGAATGAACCGGGCTGTCAGATACACAGACTGTACTATGTTACATGGTACTGAGTGAACCGGGCTGTCAGATACACAGACTGTACTATGTTACATGGTACTGAATGAACCGGGCTGTCAGATACACAGACTGTACTATGTTACATGGTACTGAGTGAACCGGGCTGTCAGATACACAGACTGTACTATGTTACATGGTACTGAGTGAACCGGGCTGTCAGATACACAGACTGTACTATGTTACATGGTACTGAGTGAACCGGGCTGTCAGATACACAGACTGTACTATGTTACATGGTACTGAATGAACCGGGCTGTCAGATACACAGACTGTACTATGTTACATGGTACTGAGTGAACCGGGCTGTCAGATACACAGACTGTACTATGTTACATGGTACAGGTAGTGATGATGCTACTATCTGCATTTTATTTATTTTAGTAGCACGAAAGCGCCCCTGGATGGTGCAATTTACAAACATTCTATTTTGTTTCTTTAAAGGCTAATGCCAACTGCTGAAGACCGGATTGTAAACTTGTAGGTTTTATGTAATATTCAATATGTTTTGTATTTATATTGTATTATGCTGATTCTATTAAGGTAAGCTGTGATGCCCGTGTATAGGACAAAGTAATGGAACAGCTGTCGTGTATAGGACAAAGTAATGGAACAGCTGTCGTGTATAGGACAAAGTAATGGAACAGCTGTCGTGTATAGGACAAAGTAATGGAACAGCTGTCGTGTATAGGACAAAGTAATGGAACAGCTGTCGTGTATAGGACAAAGTAATGGAACAGCTGTCGTGTATAGGACAAAGTATGGAACAGCTGTCGTGTATAGGACAAAGTAATGGAACAGCTGTCGTGTATAGGACAAAGTAATGGAACAGCTGTCGTGTATAGGACAAAGTAATGGAACAGCTGTCGTGTATAGGACAAAGTAATGGAACAGCTGTCGTGTATAGGACAAAGTAATGGAACAGCTGTCGTGTATAGGACAAAGTAATGGAACAGCTGTCGTGTATAGGACAAAGTAATGGAACAGCTGTCGTGTATAGGACAAAGTAATGGAACAGCTGTCGTGTATAGGACAAAGTAATGGAACAGCTGTCGTGTATAGGACAAAGTAATGGAACAGCTGTCGTGTATAGGACAAAGTAATGGAACAGCTGTCGTGTATAGGACAAAGTAATGGAACAGCTGTCGTGTATAGGACAAAGTAATGGAACAGCTGTCGTGTATAGGACAAAGTAATGGAACAGCTGTCGTGTATAGGACAAAGTAATGGAACAGCTGTCGTGTATAGGACAAAGTAATGGAACAGCTGTCGTGTATAGGACAAAGTAATGGAACAGCTGTCGTGTATAGGACAAAGTAATGGAACAGCTGTCGTGTATAGGACAAAGTAATGGAACAGCTGTCGTGTATAGGACAAAGTAATGGAACAGCTGTCGTGTATAGGACAAAGTAATGGAACAGCTGTCGTGTATAGGACAAAGTAATGGAACAGCTGTCGTGTATAGGACAAAGTAATGGACAAAGTAATGGAACAGCTGTCGTGTATAGGACAAAGTAATGGAACAGCTGTCGTGCATAGGACAAAGTAATGGAACAGCTGTCGTGTATAGGACAAAGTAATGGAACAGCTGTCGTGTATAGGACAAAGTAATGGAACAGCTGTCGTGTATAGGACAAAGTAATGGAACAGCTGTCGTGTATAGGACAAAGTAATGGAACAGCTGTCGTGTATAGGACAAAGTAATGGAACAGCTGTCGTGTATAGGACAAAGTAATGGAACAGCTGTCGTGTATAGGACAAAGTAATTGAACAGCTGTCGTGTATAGGACAAAGTAATGGAACAGCTGTCGTGTATAGGACAAAGTAATGGAACAGCTGTCGTGTATAGGACAAAGTAATGGAACTGCTGTCGTGTATAGGACAAAGTATAGGACAAAGTAATGGAACAGCTGTCGGTAATAAAACATTTAATTAACATCTGTCGATGTGTTATTTGTTTCCCTTGTTTGCTTTATTGCATAGTTTGTATTTCTTGACAAAATATTAATGTTTTTATTGAATTCCTTTCATTATTGGTACTGGCATCTCGTCATAGTGTGGTCTCTATAGAACCTCGACCTCCAGTACTGGCACCTCATCATCGTGTGGTCTCTATAGAACCTCGACCACCAGTACTGGCATCTCGTCATAGTGTGGTCTCTATAGAACCTCGACCTCCAGTACTGGCACCTCATCATCGTGTGGTCTCTATAGAACCTCGTCCACCAGTACTGGCACCTCATCATAGTGTGGTCTCTATAGAACCTCGACCTCCAGTACTGGCACCTCATCATCGTGTGATCTCTATAGAACCTCGACCTCCAGTACTGGCACCTCATCATCGTGTGATCTCTATAGAACCTCGACCTCCAGTACTGGCACCTCATCATCGTGTGATCTCTATAGAACCTCGACCACCAGTACTGGCACCTCATCATAGTGTGGCCTCTATGGAACATTGACCACCGGTACTGGCACCTCATCATAGTGTTGTCTCTATGGAACCTCGACCACCAGTACTGGCACCTCATCATAGTGTGGTCTCTATAGAACCTCGACCACCAGTACTGGCACCTCATCATAGTGTGGTCTCTATAGAACCTCGACCACCAGTACTGGCACCTCATCATAGTGTGGTCTCTAGAGAACCTCGACCACCAGTACTGGCACCTCATCATAGTGTGGCCTCTATGGAACCTTGACCACCGGTACTGGCACCTCATCATAGTGTGGTCTCTATAGAACCTCGACCACCAGTACTGGCACCTCATCATAGTGTGGTTTCTATGGAACATTGACCACCGGTACTGGCACCTCATCATAGTGTGGTCTCTATAGAACCTCGACCACCAGTACTGGCACCTCATCATAGTGTGGTCTCTATGGAACATTGACCACCGGTACTGGCACCTCATCATAGTGTGGTCTCTATAGAACCTCGACCACCAGTACTGGCACCTCATCATAGTGTGGTCTCTATAGAACCTCGACCACCAGTACTGGCACCTCATCATAGTGTGGTCTCTATAGAACCTCGACCACCAGTACTGGCACCTCATCATAGTGTGGTTTCTATGGAACATTGACCACCGGTACTGGCACCTCATCATAGTGTGGTCTCTATAGAACCTCGACCACCAGTACTGGCACCTCATCATAGTGTGGTCTCTATGGAACATTGACCACCGGTACTGGCACCTCATCATAGTGTGGTCTCTATAGAACCTCGACCACCAGTACTGGCACCTCATCATCGTGTTGTCTCTATGGAACCTTGACCACCGGCAGTGAACTATCTATTCCTGCAGTATTAATATGCAAATTGTATCTACTACAAGGCCTCTACAAATACGTTACATGTAACGGATGCATCCATTTCAATATATTAGTCAGTTCGTGGCAGAAGAGACTTCCGCTCTCCAAAGTGACTTAACCAGCCAGTCCGAGGTACATTACCACAGACAATTCACTTACACTCTTGGAGACATCGGGCTCAAGCAGGGTATATAGCAAGTAGATCTTTACCTTAAATGTTATGGGGCCATTTATCAACCTGTTGCGACCCCTTCCTCACATACAACTCGATAATCATAATAATAATGGAGGAAGAACAGATTGTCAACTGGAAGAGCAGAAATATAACCGTTATGTATAATGTAAGTGTAGTGTATATTGTGTAAGATTAGATCAGTTTTGTATTATATTTGTATATTATATTGATGTCCGAGTGTATATCAAGACAAAGATGTTCGTTTCTCTTTGTTCACTTTTTGTTCGAGAATTTCAGCGATGTTGCAGTGGAAATGGATACATTGTGAGTAAAAGAATGTGAATGTGTTGTTTGTTTTCTGTGTTCTATGTATTGTGTAGATTGTTTGTCTTGACCTGAACATATAATAACGTTTTTATTGAATTCCTTTCATGCTTGATACCGATGTCTCGCTCTATCACCCAACTGTGATCTTTCAATTCCGGAAATACAGAAGTACGGTAGTGTTAATGCACGTTGGACCACAATGAGGTCAAATATGCTTTTTATGTTTCAAATCATTTGCCAGTTGCATGGATAACTGATTACATGAGATACTTCTACTCTCAAACGCTTGCATGACAATCTAGTTTATAGGAATGAATCAAAGTCTCAGAATGTCTTCATTTCTTCATATATAGAAATAACACAACACATGTAAGCTATACATGAATACATGTTATCCTAGTGTTTAAGCTTAGTAAACTAGCATTACATATACAGAAAGTTATTGATGCTTTAGTAAATATATATCCATAAAGGGGGGCAATTTACAAATACTAGTATATAATTATGATTGACATCGATGGCTTTTCAATTACCTCCCTTGGCAGATAAAGTCTGATGTATACTGAAATATTAACGGTCCTTTTTAGTGGGAATTCTTTGTTTTACTGTTGTTCCATAACCAGATGTTGTGGTACGATAAATGTGATTTTATCAAAATCCTGGTAATTGATAAGAAATTTGTACAGACAAGTACCCATTGCATATACTGTAGGAAATCTGTTGAGATAAGGAAGTGGTTGAAACTTATACGATAAAAACAAAGGAAACCACTTACATGTATGAGGAACTACAGTCAAACATGCCTTAAGCAGCCAGTCAAGGGAATCATAGAACGTGGCTGCTTAACACAGGTGGCTGCTTAATTGAGGTCAAATGTATAATAAAACAACATAATAGGAATCCGGAAACTGGCTGTTTAATACAGGGTGGCTGCTTAATGGAGGTGACCACTAATGCAGGTTTGACTGTATATACTGGTAGGGAGTATTCAGGTACGTATTACAAATTTGACATAAAAACCTGAATCAAATCCTATCGGAAAAATAACAAATGCTTTACATAGGACCAATAATCACATGTTCAAATAGTTTATACAAATTTTTTTTAGCTTGATTGCGAAACAAGTTCTTACAACTTATATTAATCACTCTTGGGATCTCATTCCTGATGGAATCCATCGCCATGAGGGATAGCGAAGAGGTAATGTGTAATTTAAATGCCTTGCCTAAGAGCACAATCTTAACGGCTCCAGTGGAGACTTAAACTCCGGGCCTTTCACACCTGAAGCGAACGCTCTACCACTGCGCTCTTACGACAAGTTTGATACTTTCCGCTTAAATCCGTGTCCAAATTTATATCATTTCATTGGATAACGGTAAAATCCAAACACTACCGTGAAGTTATGTCATTATGAGAACAGCGATATGTCATCGATGATGCAATTAACGACGTATCGCTACCATTCATGTGTTGTTAACCTACTATTACCATTTGACCCACAATGCACTTGCATTGTTTGTAAATATCTGATCTTCCATTACATCTTGTTATATAATGTTTCCTTTAACTATGATAGTTAAACTTATAGATTATTTGTGTCTTTACCCTGTTGGATGCAAAAGTTTATCATTAATGAAATTAAATTGTTAAACTCAGCATGTATGTGGTGTTTACTTTTAAATGACAATCAACATCAATGTGAGTAAATTGTCACATTCCAATGCCTCATCACTTTATAGTAAATTCATACATCATTGATGTGTGCATATAAAGGCTGACATAATTTGTAAAACATTCTAAAATTACTAATCTCTTCAGGAGGCGTCGCTCATATGGGCAACCGGTAGCAACGATAAATAAACGTAAAACACACAAAAAGTGCATCAAAAGCATAAGAGAGGTGAGAACATCAATCTACAACCTCCATAGAGCAGGGCTCGACAAATCCACTCGTCCGCTCGTATTTACGAGTGACTTTTCGATCTGGACGAGTAGAAATTCCAAGTCGCTTGCCCAGTCGGACGAGTGAAAATTTCAGCTAAATATCCAATACAAATCGAAGGAACAAAATAAAATAATATCCGTTTTACGTTCTTCGGAATGATTACCAGGCGTGATAATGGGAAATCACCGAGGATATTTTAATGCTGCAACATAATTGCATTTATTAATAAATTAAAGTGCAATTCTGACGATTTTTAATTTTCCTAAAATACATGGGACGAGTGATAGTCCAATCTGGACGAGTGGGACAGTGGCATCACTCGCCCAGTAGGACGAGTAAGAAATTAAACATTTGTCGAGGCCTGATAGAGTTACAGATAAGGAAATCCCACCCTCGGCCGCTGAAGATGCATGCAAAAAACTCTGCAGAGCCTTGTTCTTTGTACGCATATTCAGCCCGCGGGTGGGATTTCCTTATCTGCAACTCTTGGAGGTGCTAGATTCACTTTATCTTGGTGTGCAGCAATTCTAAATAAGCATGTAATGGAGCCTTTAATCTATTTTAAGAACCAGTTCTGGTTTTCCAGTAATGTTGTGAAAATGTGAATATAAACTTCTATACCGGCACAGCTTGCATGTCGTTGTCTGGGGAACATCTCATAACAGCAGTAGCCTAGGACACATGGATTCTCAGGGTGTCGTACATTATACCTGTGTGTACGCGTGCATCGTATTGGCGACTGGATTGTTTTGGATTAAGGAGTAGTCACTGCCTTGCCGACATGTTCCAGCCGTCAAGAACAACGTGTGCAGACCGGTAAGCATCGTACGATGTGCTGATGCGTGATGAGTGGCCCTAAAATGGACCCTTTCGAAAGATATATCTAGCCTTCCATATTGTATATGTAGGCCTACACATATAATACATTAAATATTGTTGTGTATATCTAGCTTTCCATATTGTATATGTAGGCCTACACATATAATACATTAAATATTGTCGTGTATATCTAGCCTTCCATATTGTATATGTAGGCCTACACGTCGTGTATATCTAGCTTTCCATATTGTATATGTAGGCCTACACATATAATAATAAATATTGTCGTGTATATCTAGCTTTCCATATTGTATATGTAGGCCTACACGTTGTGTATATCTAGCTTTCAATATTGTATATGTAGGCCTCACATCCTGTATATCTAGCTTTCCATATTATATATGTAGGCCTTACATGTCATGTATATCTAGCTTTCCATATTGTATATGTAGGCCTACACGTTGTGTATATCTAGCTTTCAATATTGTATATGTAGGCCTCACATCCTGTATATCTAGCTTTCCATATTATATATGTAGGCCTACACGTCATGTATATCTAGCTTTCCATATTGTATATGTAGGCCTACACGTCGTGTATATCTAGCATTCCATATTGTATATGTAGGCCTCACATGTCGTGTATATCTAGCTTTCCATATTGTATATGTAGGCCTACACGTCATGTATATCTAGCTTTCCATATTGTATATGTAGGCCTACACGTCGTGTATATCTAGCTTTCCATATTGTATATTTAGGCCTCACATGTCGTGTATATCTAGCTTTCCATATTGTATATGTAGGCCTACACGTCATGTATATCTAGCTTTCCATATTGTATATGTAGGCCTACACATCCTGTATATCTAGCTTTCCATATTGTATATGTAGGCCTACACATATAATACATTAAATATTGTCGTGTATATCTAGCTTTCCATATTGCATATGTAGGCCTACACATATAATACATTAAATATTGTCGTGTATATCTAGCCTTCCATATTGTATATGTAGGCCTACACATATAATACATTAAATATTGTCGTGTATATCTAGCTTTCCATATTGTATATGCAGGCCTACACTTCGTGTATATCTAGCTTTTCATATTGTATATGTAAGCCTACACATCCTGTATATCTAGCTTTCCATATTGTATATGTAGGCCTACATGTCATGTATATCTAGCTTTTCATATTGTATATGTAGGCCTACATGTCGTGTATATCTAGCTTTCCATATTGTATATGTAGGCCTACATGTCATGTATATCTAGCTTTCCATATTGTATATGTAGGCCTACATGTCGTGTATATCTAGCTTTCCATATTGTATATGTAGGCCTACATGTCGTGTATATCTAGCTTTCCATATTGTATATGAAGGCCTACACGTCCTGTATATCTAGCTTTCCATATTGTATATGTAGGCCTACATGTCGTGTATATCTAGCTTTCCATATTGTATATGTAGGCCTACACGTCGTGTATATCTAGCTTTCCATATTGTATATGTAGGCCTACACGTCATGTATATCTAGCTTTCCATATTGTATATGTAGGCCTACATGTCGTGTATATCTAGCTTTCCATATTGTATATGTAGACCTACATGTCATGTATATCTAGCTTTCCATATTGTATATGTAGGCCTACACGTCATGTATATCTAGCTTTCCATATTGTATATGTAGGCCTACACGTCGTGTATATCTAGCTTTCCATATTGTATATGTAGGCCTCACATGTCGTGTATATCTAGCTTTCCATATTGTATATGTAGGCCTACACGTCATGTATATCTAGCTTTCCATATTGTATATGTAGGCCTACACGTCGTGTATATCTAGCTTTCCATATTGTATATGTAGGCCTCACATGTCGTGTATATCTAGCTTTCCATATTGTATATGTAGGCCTACACGTCATGTATATCTAGCTTTCCATATTGTATATGTAGGCCTACACGTCGTGTATATCTAGCTTTCCATATTGTATATGTAGGCCTCACATATCGTGTATATCTAGCTTTCCATATTGTATATGTAGGCCTACACGTCATGTATATCTAGCTTTCCATATTGTATATGTAGGCCTACACATCCATTAGGCATGAGTACAGTCTGTGTATCTGACAGCCCGGTTCATTCAGTACCATGTAATGTAGTACAGTCTGTGTATCTGACAGCCCGGTTCATTCAGTACCATGTAATATAGTACAGTCTGTGTATCTGACAGCCTGGTTCACTCAGTACCATGTAATATAGTGCAGTCTGTGTATATGACAGCCCGGTTCACTCAGTACCATGTAATATAGTACAGTATGTGTATCTGACAGCCCGGTTCATTCAGTACCATGTAATATAGTGCAGCCTGTGTATCTGACAGCCCAGTTCACTCAGTACCGTGTAATGTAGTACAGTCTGTGTATCTGACAGCCCGGTTCATTCAGTACCATGTAATATAGTGCAGCCTGTGTATCTGACAGCCTGGTTCACTCAGTACCATGTAATATAGTACAGTCTGTGTATCTGACAGCCCGGTTCACTCAGTACCATGTAATGTAGTACAGTCTGTGTATCTGACAGTCCGGTTCATTCAGTACCATGTAATGTAGTACAGTCTGTGTATCTGACAGCCCGGTTCACTCAGTACCATGTAATGTAGTACAGTCTGTGTATCTGACAGCCCGGTTCACTCAGTACCATGTAATGTAGTGCAGTCTGTGTATCTGACAGCCCGGTTCATTCAGTACCATGTAATATAGTACAGTCTGTGTATCTGACAGCCCGGTTCACTCAGTACCATGTAATATAGTACAGTCTGTGTATCTGACAGCCCGGTTCACTCAGTACCGTGTAATATAGTGCAGTCTGTGTAACTGACAGCCCGGTTCACTAAGTACCATGTAATGTAGTACAGTCTGTGTATCTGACATCCCGGTTCACTCAGTACCATGTAATGTAGTACAGTCTGTGTATCTGACAGCCTGGTTCACTAAGTACCATGCAATGTAGTACAGCCTGTGTATCTGACAGCCCGATTCACTCAGTACCATGTAATGTAGCGCAGTCTGTGTATCTAACAGCCCGGTTCACTCAGTACCATGTAATGTAGCGCAGTCTGTGTATCTGACAGCCCGGTTCATTAAGTACCATGTAATGTAGCGCAGTCTGTGTATCTGACAGCCCGGTTCACTCAGTACCATGTAATGTAGTACAGTCTGTGTATCTGACAGCCCGGTTCATTCAGTACCATGCAATGTAGTGCAGTCTGTGTATCTGACAGCCCGGTTCACTCAGTACCATGTAATGTAGTACAGTCTGTGTATCTGACAGCCCGGTTCATTCAGTACCATGCAATGTAGTGCAGTCTGTGTATCTGACAGCCCGATTCACTCAGTACCATGTAATGTAGTACAGTCTGTGTATCTGACAGCCCGGTTCACTCAGTACCATGTAATGTAGTACAGTCTGTGTATCTGACAGCCCGGTTCATTC
>JABXNX010000047.1:183317-198756 GCA_014843695.1 Archivesica marissinica | reverse complement strand
GGCATGCTATGATATACTGTGTAATATTGTGTATACATGTGCACGCTATGATATACTGTGTAATATTGTGTATACATGTGCACGCTATGATATAGTGTGTAATATTGTGTATCCATGGGCACGCTATGATATACTGTGTAATATTGTGTATACATGGGCACGCTATGATATACTGTGTAATATTGTGCATCCATGGGCACGCTATGATATACTGTGTAATATTGTGTATACATGGGCATGCTATGATATACTGTGTAATATTGTGTATACATGGGCACGCTATGATATACTGTGTAATATTGTGTATACATGGGCACGCTATGATATACTGTGTAATATTGTGTATACATGGGCACGCTATGATACACTGTGTAATATTGTGTATCCATGGGCATGCTATGATACACTGTGTAATATTGTGTATACATGGGCACGCTATGATATACTGTGTACTGTTGTGTATCCATGGGCACGCTATGATACACTGTGTAATATTGTGTATCCATGGGCACGCTATGATATACTGTGTAATATTGTGTATCCATGGGCACGCTATGATACACTGTGTAATATTGTGTATACATGGGCACACTATGATATACTGTGTAATATTGTGTATCCATGGGCACGCTATGATAAACTGTGTAATATTGTGTAGACATGGGCACGCTATGATAAACTGTAATATTGTGTATCCATGGGCACGCTATGATACACTGTGTAATATTGTGTATACATGGGCACACTATGATATACTGTGTAATATTGTGTATCCATGGGCACGCTATGATACACTGTGTAATATTGTGTATACATGGGCATGCTATGATATACTGTGTAATATTGTGTATCCATGGGCACGCTATGATACACTGTGTAATATTGTGTATACATGGGCATGCTATGATACTGTGTAATATTGTGTATCCATGGGCATGCTATGATACAATGTGTAATATTGTGTATACATGGGCACGCTATGATATACTTTGTACTGTTGTGTATCCATGGGCACGCTATGATACACTGTGTAATATTGTGTATCCATGGGCACGCTATGATATACTGTGTAATATTGTGTATCATGGGCACGCTATGATATACTGTGTAATATTGTGTATACATGGGCACGCTATGATACACTGTGTAATATTGTGTATACATGGGCATGCTATGATATACTGTGTAATATTGTGTATACATGGGCATGCTATGATACACTGTGTAATATTGTGTATACATGGGCATGCTATGATACACTGTGTAATATTGTGTATCGATGGGCACACTATGATATACTGTGTAATATTGTGTATACATGGGCACGCTATGATATACTGTGTAATATTGTGTATACATGGGCACGCTATGATACACTGTGTAATATTGTGTATCCATGGGCACGCTATGATATACTGTGTAATATTGTGTATACATGGGCATGCTATGATATACTGTGTAATATTGTGTATACATGGGCACGCTATGATATACTGTGTAATATTGTGTATACATGGGCACGCTATGATATACTGTGTAATATTGTGTATACATGGGCACGCTATGATATACTGTGTAATATTGTGTATCCATGGGCACGCTATGATATACTGTGTAATATTGTGTATCCATGGGCACGCTATGATATACTGTGTAATATTGTGTATACATGGGCACGCTATGATATACTGTGTAATATTGTGTATACATGGGCACGCTATGATATACTGTGTAATATTGTGTATACATGGGCACGCTATGATATACTGTGTAATATTGTGTATACATGGGCACGCTATGATATACTGTGTAATATTGTGTATCCATGGGCACGCTATGATATACTGTGTAATATTGTGTATACATGGGCACGCTATGATACACTGTGTAATATTGTGTATACATGGGCACGCTATGATATACTGTGTAATATTGTGTATACATGGGCATGCTATGATATACTGTGTAATATTGTGTATACATGGGCACGCTATGATATACTGTGTAATATTGTGTATACATGGGCACGCTATGATATACTGTGTAATATTGTGTATACATGGGCACGCTATGATATACTGTGTAATATTGTGTATCCATGGGCACGCTATGATATACTGTGTAATATTGTGTATCCATGGGCACGCTATGATATACTGTGTAATATTGTGTATACATGGGCATGCTATGATACACTGTGTAATATTGTGTATACATGGGCACGCTATGATATACTGTGTAATATTGTGTATACATGGGCACGCTATGATATACTGTGTAATATTGTGTATACATGGGCACGCTATGATATACTGTGTAATATTGTGTATCCATGGGCACGCTATGATATACTGTGTAATATTGTGTATACATGGGCACGCTATGATATACTGTGTAATATTGTGTATACATGGGCACGCTATGATATACTGTGTAATATTGTGTATACATGGGCACGCTATGATATACTGTGTAATATTGTGTATACATGGGCACGCTATGATATACTGTGTAATATTGTGTATCCATGGGCACGCTATGATATACTGTGTAATATTGTGTATCCATGGGCACGCTATGATATACTGTGTAATATTGTGTATCCATGGGCACGCTATGATACACTGTGTAATATTGTGTATCCATGGTCACACTATGATATACTGTGTAATATTGTGTATACATGGGCATGCTATCATATACTGTGTAATATTGTGTATCCATGGGCACGCTATGATATACTGTGTAATATTGTGTATACATGGGCACGCTATGATATACTGTGTAATATTGTGTATCCATGGGCACGCTATGATATACTGTGTAATATTGTGTATACATGGGCATGCTATGATATACTGTGTAATATTGTGTATACATGGGCACGCTATGATATACTGTGTAATATTGTGTATACATGGGCACGCTATGATATACTGTGTAATATTGTGTATACATGGGCACGCTATGATACACTGTGTAATATTGTGTATCCATGGGCATGCTATGATACACTGTGTAATAATGTGTATACATGGGCACGCTATGATATACTGTGTACTGTTGTGTATCCATGGGCACGCTATGATACACTGTGTAATATTGTGTATCCATGGGCACGCTATGATATACTGTGTAATATTGTGTATCCATGGGCACGCTATGATACACTGTGTAATATTGTGTATACATGGGCACACTATGATATACTGTGTAATATTGTGTATCCATGGGCACGCTATGATAAACTGTGTAATATTGTGTAGACATGGGCACGCTATGATAAACTGTAATATTGTGTATCCATGGGCACGCTATGATACACTGTGTAATATTGTGTATACATGGGCACACTGATATACTGTGTAATATTGTGTATCCATGGGCACGCTATGATACACTGTGTAATATTGTGTATACATGGGCATGCTATGATATACTGTGTAATATTGTGTATCCATGGGCACGCTATGATACACTGTGTAATATTGTGTATACATGGGCATGCTATGATACACTGTGTAATATTGTGTATCCATGGGCATGCTATGATACACTGTGTAATATTGTGTATACATGGGCACGCTATGATATACTGTGTAATATTGTGTATCCATGGGCACGCTATGATACACTGTGTAATATTGTGTATCCATGGGCACGCTATGATATACTGTGTAATATTGTGTATCATGGGCACGCTATGATATACTGTGTAATATTGTGTATACATGGGCACGCTATGATACACTGTGTAATATTGTGTATACATGGGCATGCTATGATATACTGTGTAATATTGTGTATACATGGGCATGCTATGATACACTGTGTAATATTGTGTATACATGGGCATGCTATGATACACTGTGTAATATTGTGTATCGATGGGCACACTATGATATACTGTGTAATATTGTGTATACATGGGCACGCTATGATATACTGTGTAATATTGTGTATACATGGGCACGCTATGATACACTGTGTAATATTGTGTATCCATGGGCACGCTATGATATACTGTGTAATATTGTGTATACATGGGCATGCTATGATATACTGTGTAATATTGTGTATACATGGGCACGCTATGATATACTGTGTAATATTGTGTATACATGGGCACGCTATGATATACTGTGTAATATTGTGTATACATGGGCACGCTATGATATACTGTGTAATATTGTGTATCCATGGGCACGCTATGATATACTGTGTAATATTGTGTATCCATGGGCACGCTATGATATACTGTGTAATATTGTGTATACATGGGCACGCTATGATATACTGTGTAATATTGTGTATACATGGGCACGCTATGATATACTGTGTAATATTGTGTATACATGGGCACGCTATGATATACTGTGTAATATTGTGTATCCATGGGCACGCTATGATATACTGTGTAATATTGTGTATACATGGGCACGCTATGATACACTGTGTAATATTGTGTATACATGGGCACGCTATGATATACTGTGTAATATTGTGTATACATGGGCATGCTATGATATACTGTGTAATATTGTGTATACATGGGCATGCTATGATATACTGTGTAATATTGTGTATACATGGGCACGCTATGATATAGTGTGTAATATTGTGTATACATGGGCACGCTATGATATACTGTGTAATATTGTGTATCCATGGGCACGCTATGATATACTGTGTAATATTGTGTATCCATGGGCACGCTATGATATACTGTGTAATATTGTGTATACATGGGCATGCTATGATATACTGTGTAATATTGTGTATACATGGGCACGCTATGATATACTGTGTAATATTGTGTATACATGGGCACGCTATGATATACTGTGTAATATTGTGTATACATGGGCACGCTATGATATACTGTGTAATATTGTGTATCCATGGGCACGCTATGATATACTGTGTAATATTGTGTATCCATGGGCACGCTATGATATACTGTGTAATATTGTGTATACATGGGCATGCTATGATATACTGTGTAATATTGTGTATACATGGGCACGCTATGATATACTGTGTAATATTGTGTATACATGGGCACGCTATGATATACTGTGTAATATTGTGTATACATGGGCACGCTATGATACACTGTGTAATATTGTGTATCCATGGGCATGCTATGATACACTGTGTAATATTGTGTATACATGGGCACGCTATGATATACTGTGTATGTTGTGTATCCATGGGCACGCTATGATACACTGTGTAATATTGTGTATCCATGGGCACGCTATGATATACTGTGTAATATTGTGTATCCATGGGCACGCTATGATACACTGTGTAATATTGTGTATACATGGGCACACTATGATATACTGTGTAATATTGTGTATCCATGGGCACGCTATGATAAACTGTGTAATATTGTGTATACATGGGCACGCTATGATAAACTGTAATATTGTGTATCCATGGGCACGCTATGATACACTGTGTAATATTGTGTATACATGGGCACACTGATATACTGTGTAATATTGTGTATCCATGGGCACGCTATGATACACTGTGTAATATTGTGTATACATGGGCATGCTATGATATACTGTGTAATATTGTGTATACATGGGCACGCTATGATACACTGTGTAATATTGTGTATACATGGGCATGCTATGATACACTGTGTAATATTGTGTATCCATGGGCACGCTATGATATACTGTGTAATATTGTGTATACATGGGCACGCTATGATATACTGTGTAATATTGTGTATCCATGGGCACGCTATGATATACTGTGTAATATTGTGTATCCATGGGCACGCTATGATATACTGTGTAATATTGTGTATCATGGGCACGCTATGATATACTGTGTAATATTGTGTATACATGGGCACGCTATGATACACTGTGTAATATTGTGTATACATGGGCACGCTATGATATACTGTGTAATATTGTGTATACATGGGCACGCTATGATACACTGTGTAATATTGTGTATACATGGGCACGCTATGATATACTGTGTAATATTGTGTATACATGGGCACGCTATGATATACTGTGTAATATTGTGTATACATGGGCACGCTATGATATACTGTGTAATATTGTGTATACATGGGCACGCTATGATACACTGTGTAATATTGTGTATCCATGGGCACGCTATGATATACTGTGTAATATTGTGTATACATGGGCATGCTATGATATACTGTGTAATATTGTGTATACATGGGCACGCTATGATATACTGTGTAATATTGTGTATACATGGGCACGCTATGATATACTGTGTAATATTGTGTATACATGGGCACGCTATGATATACTGTGTAATATTGTGTATCCATGGGCACGCTATGATATACTGTGTAATATTGTGTATCCATGGGCACGCTATGATATACTGTGTAATATTGTGTATACATGGGCACGCTATGATATACTGTGTAATATTGTGTATACATGGGCATGCTATGATACACTGTGTAATATTGTGTATCATGGGCACACTGATATACTGTGTAATATTGTGTATACATGGGCACGCTATGATATACTGTGTAATATTGTGTATACATGGGCACGCTATGATATACTGTGTAATATTGTGTATACATGGGCACGCTATGATACACTGTGTAATATTGTGTATACATGGGCACGCTATGATATACTGTGTAATATTGTGTATACATGGGCACGCTATGATATACTGTGTAATATTGTGTATACATGGGCACGCTATGATATACTGTGTAATATTGTGTATACATGGGCACGCTATGATATACTGTGTAATATTGTGTATACATGGGCACGCTATGATATACTGTGTAATATTGTGTATCCATGGGCACGCTATGATACACTGTGTAATATTGTGTATACATGGGCACGCTATGATATACTGTGTAATATTGTGTATACATGGGCACACTATGATATACTGTGTAATATTGTGTATACATGGGCACGCTATGATACACTGTGTAATATTGTGTATACATGGGCATGCTATGATATACTGTGTAATATTGTGTATCCATGGGCACGCTATGATATACTGTGTAATATTGTGTATACATGGGCATGCTATGATATACTGTGTAATATTGTGTATACATGGGCATGCTATGATATACTGTGTAATATTGTGTATACATGGGCATGCTATGATATACTGTGTAATATTGTGTATACATGGGCACGCTATGATATACTGTGTAATATTGTGTATACATGGGCACACTATGATATACTGTAATATTGTGTATACATGGGCATGCTATGATATACTGTGTAATATTGTGTATACATGGGCACACTATGATATACTGTGTAATATTGTGTATACATGGGCACGCTATGATACACTGTGTAATATTGTGTATACATGGGCACGCTATGATACACTGTGTAATATTGTGTATACATGGGCACGCTATGATACACTGTGTAATATTGTGTATACATGGGCATGCTATGATACACTGTGTAATATTGTGTATACATGGGCACGCTATGATATACTGTGTAATATTGTGTATACATGGGCACGCTATGATATACTGTGTAATATTGTGTATACATGGGCACGCTATGATATACTGTGTAATATTGTGTATACATGGGCACGCTATGATAAACTGTAATATTGTGTATCCATGGGCACGCTATGATACACTGTAATATTGTGTATCATGGGCAGCTATGATATACTGTGTAATATTGTGTATCCATGGGCATGCTATGATATACTGTGTAATATTGTGTATCCATGGGCACGCTATGATACACTGTGTAATATTGTGTATACATGGGCATGCTATGATACACTGTGTAATATTGTGTATACATGGGCATGCTATGATATACTGTGTAATATTGTGTATACATGGGCATGCTATGATATACTGTGTAATATTGTGTATCCATGGGCACGCTATGATACACTGTGTAATATTGTGTATACATGGGCACGCTATGATACACTGTGTAATATTGTGTATACATGGGCACGCTATGATACACTGTGTAATATTGTGTATACATGGGCACGCTATGATACACTGTGTAATATTGTGTATACATGGGCACGCTATGATATACTGTGTAATATTGTGTATACATGGGCACGCTATGATATACTGTGTAATATTGTGTATCCATGGGCACGCTATGATATACTGTGTAATATTGTGTATACATGGCACGCTATGATATACTGTGTAATATTGTGTATCCATGGGCACGCTATGATATACTGTGTAATATTGTGTATCCATGGGCACGCTATGATACACTGTGTAATATTGTGTATCCATGGGCACACTATGATATACTGTGTAATATTGTGTATACATGGGCACGCTATGATATACTGTGTAATATTGTGTATACATGGGCACGCTATGATATACTGTGTAATATTGTGTATACATGGGCACGCTATGATATACTGTGTAATATTGTGTATACATGGGCACGCTATGATATACTGTGTAATATTGTGTATTATCATGGGCACGCTATGATATACTGTGTAATATTGTGTATCATGGGCACGCTATGATATACTGTGTAATATTGTGTATACATGGGCACGCTATGATATACTGTGTAATATTGTGTATACATGGGCACGCTATGATATACTGTGTAATATTGTGTATACATGGGCACGCTATGATATACTGTGTAATATTGTGTATACATGGGCACGCTATGATATACTGTGTAATATTGTGTATACATGGGCACGCTATGATATACTGTGTAATATTGTGTATCCATGGGCACGCTATGATATACTGTGTAATATTGTGTATACATGGGCATGCTATGATATACTGTGTAATATTGTGTATACATGGGCACGCTATGATATACTGTGTAATATTGTGTATACATGGGCACGCTATGATACACTGTGTAATATTGTGTATCCATGGGCATGCTATGATACACTGTGTAATATTGTGTATACATGGGCACGCTATGATATACTGTGTAATATTGTGTATCCATGGGCACGCTATGATACACTGTGTAATATTGTGTATACATGGGCACACTATGATATACTGTGTAATATTGTGTATCCATGGGCACGCTATGATAAACTGTGTAATATTGTGTAGACATGGGCACGCTATGATAAACTGTAATATTGTGTATCCATGGGCACGCTATGATACACTGTGTAATATTGTGTATACATGGGCACGCTATGATATACTGTGTAATATTGTGTATACATGGGCACGCTATGATACACTGTGTAATATTGTGTATACATGGGCATGCTATGATACACTGTGTAATATTGTGTATCCATGGCCACACTATGATATACTGTGTAATATTGTGTATACATGGGCACGCTATGATACACTGTGTAATATTGTGTATACATGGGCATGCTATGATACACTGTGTAATATTGTGTATCCATGGGCACACTATGATATACTGTGTAATATTGTGTATACATGGGCACGCTATGATATACTGTGTAATATTGTGTATACATGGGCACGCTATGATATACTGTGTAATATTGTGTATCCATGGGCACGCTATGATATACTGTGTAATATTGTGTATCCATGGGCACGCTATGATACACTGTGTAATATTGTGTATACATGGGCACACTATGATATACTGTGTAATATTGTGTATACATGGGCATGCTATGATATACTGTGTAATATTGTGTATACATGGGCATGCTATGATATACTGTGTAATATTGTGTATACATGGGCACGCTATGATATAGTGTGTAATATTGTGTATACATGGGCACGCTATGATATACTGTGTAATATTGTGTATCCATGGGCACGCTATGATATACTGTGTAATATTGTGCATCCATGGGCACGCTATGATATACTGTGTAATATTGTGTATACATGGGCATGCTATGATATACTGTGTAATATTGTGTATACATGGGCATGCTATGATACACTGTGTAATATTGTGTATCGATGGGCACACTATGATACACTGTGTAATATTGTGTATACATGGGCACGCTATGATATACTGTGTAATATTATGTATCCATGGGCACGCTATGATACACTGTGTAATATTGTGTATACATGGGCATGCTATGATATACTGTGTAATATTGTGTATACATGGGCACGCTATGATACACTGTGTAATATTGTGTATCCATGGGCATGCTATGATACAATGTGTAATATTGTGTATACATGGGCACGCTATGATATACTGTGTACTGTTGTGTATCCATGGGCACGCTATGATACACTGTGTAATATTGTGTATACATGGGCACGCTATGATATACTGTGTAATATTGTGTATCATGGGCACGCTATGATATACTGTGTAATATTGTGTATACATGGGCACGCTATGATACACTGTGTAATATTGTGTATACATGGGCACGCTATGATATACTGTGTAATATTGTGTATACATGGGCACGCTATGATATACTGTGTAATATTGTGTATACATGGGCACGCTATGATACACTGTGTAATATTGTGTATACATGGGCATGCTATGATACACTGTGTAATATTGTGTATCCATGGGCACACTATGATATACTGTGTAATATTGTGTATACATGGGCACGCTATGATATACTGTGTAATATTGTGTATACATGGGCACGCTATGATACACTGTGTAATATTGTGTATCCATGGGCACGCTATGATATACTGTGTAATATTGTGTATACATGGGCATGCTATGATATACTGTGTAATATTGTGTATACATGGGCACGCTATGATATACTGTGTAATATTGTGTATACATGGGCACGCTATGATATACTGTGTAATATTGTGTATACATGGGCACGCTATGATATACTGTGTAATATTGTGTATCCATGGGCACGCTATGATATACTGTGTAATATTGTGTATCCATGGGCACGCTATGATATACTGTGTAATATTGTGTATACATGGGCATGCTATGATATACTGTGTAATATTGTGTATACATGGGCATGCTATGATACACTGTGTAATATTGTGTATCCATGGGCACACTGATATACTGTGTAATATTGTGTATACATGGGCACGCTATGATACACTGTGTAATATTGTGTATACATGGGCACACTGATATACTGTGTAATATTGTGTATACATGGGCACGCTATGATATACTGTGTAATATTGTGTATACATGGGCACGCTATGATACACTGTGTAATATTGTGTATCCATGGGCACGCTATGATACACTGTGTAATATTGTGTATACATGGGCACGCTATGATATACTGTGTAATATTGTGTATACATGGGCACGCTATGATATACTGTGTAATATTGTGTATACATGGGCACGCTATGATAACTGTGATATGTCATGGGCCTATGATACACTGTGTAATATTGTGTATACATGGGCACGCTATGATATACTGTGTAATATTGGTATCCATGGGCACGCTATGATAACTGTGTAAATTGTGTATATGGGACATGATAACAAAAACCAATATTGTGATCATGGGCACCTATGATATACTGTGTAATATTGTGTATACATGGGCACACTATGATATACTGTGTAATATTGTGTATACATGGGCACGCTATGATATACTGTGTAATATTGTGTATACATGGGCACGCTATGATATACTGTGTAATATTGTGTATACATGGGCACGCTATGATATACTGTGTAATATTGTGTATACATGGGCACGCTATGATATACTGTGTAATATTGTGTATACATGGGCACGCTATGATATACTGTGTAATATTGTGTATCCATGGGCACGCTATGATACACTGTGTAATATTGTGTATCCATGGGCACGCTATGATATACTGTGTAATATTGTGTATCCATGGGCACGCTATGATACACTGTGTAATATTGTGTATACATGGGCACACTATGATATACTGTGTAATATTGTGTATCCATGGGCACAAGTGTAATATTGTGTATACATGGGCACGCTATGATATACTGTGTAATATTGTGTATACATGGGCACACTATGATATACTGTGTAATATTGTGTATCCATGGGCACGCTATGATACACTGTGTAATATTGTGTATCCATGGGCACACTATGATATACTGTGTAATATTGTGTATACATGGGCACGCTATGATATACTGTGTAATATTATGTATCCATGGAACGCTATAATACACTGTGTAATATTGTGTATACATGGGCACGCTATGATATACTGTGTAATATTGTGTATACATGGGCACACTATGATATACTGTGTAATATTGTGTATACATGGGCACGCTATGATACACTGTGTAATATTGTGTATACATGGGCATGCTATGATATACTGTGTAATATTGTGTATCCATGGGCACGCTATGATATACTGTGTAATATTGTGTATACATGGGCATGCTATGATATACTGTGTAATATTGTGTATACATGGGCATGCTATGATATACTGTGTAATAGTGTGTATACATGGGCATGCTATGATATACTGTGTAATATTGTGTATACATGGGCACGCTATGATATACTGTGTAATATTGTGTATACATGGGCACACTATGATATACTGTAATATTGTGTATACATGGGTATGCTATGATATACTGTGTAATATTGTGTATACATGGGCACACTATGATATACTGTGTAATATTGTGTATACATGGGCACGCTATGATACACTGTGTAATATTGTGTATACATGGGCATGCTATGATACACTGTGTAATATTGTGTATACATGGGCACACTATGATATACTGTAATATTGTGTATACATGGGTATGCTATGATATACTGTGTAATATTGTGTATACATGGGCACGCTATGATACACTGTGTAATATTGTGTATACATGGGCACGCTATGATACACTGTGTAATATTGTGTACACATGGGCATGCTATGATACACTGTGTAATATTGTGTATACATGGGCATGCTATGATACACTGTGTAATATTGTGTATACATGGGCACACTATGATATACTGTGTAATATTGTGTATACATGGGCACGCTATGATATACTGTGTAATATTGTGTATACATGAGCACGCTATGATATACTGTGTAATATTGTGTATCCATGGGCACGCTATGATATACTGTGTAATATTGTGTATCCATGGGCACGCTATGATATACCATGTAATATTGTGTATCCATGGGCACGCTATGATACACTGTGTAATATTGTGTATCCATGGTCACACTATGATATACTGTGTAATATTGTGTATACATGGGCAATCTATGATACACTGTGTAATATTGTGTATACATGGGTATGCTATGATACACTGTGTACTATTGTGTATCGATGGGCACACTATGATATACTGTGTAATATTGTGTATACATGGGCACGCTATGATATACTGTGTAATATTGTGTATACATGGGCACGCTATGATATACTGTGTAATATTGTGTATACATGGGCACGCTATGATACACTGTGTAATATTGTGTATCGATGGGCACACTATGATATACTGTGTAATATTGTGTATACATGGGCACGTTATGATATAATGTGTAATATTGTGTATACATGGGCACGCTATGATACACTGTGTAATATTGTGTATCCATGGGCACGCTATGATATACTGTGAAATATTGTGTATACATGGGCATGCTATGATATACTGTGTAATATTGTGTATACATGTGCACGCTATGATATACTGTGTAATATTGTGTATACATGTGCACGCTATGATATACTGTGTAATATTGTGTATACATGGGCACGCTATGATATAGTGTGTAATATTGTGTATACATGGGCACGCTCTGATATACTGTGTAATATTGTGCATCCATGGGCACGCTATGATATACTGTGTAATATTGTGTATACATGGGCATGCTATGATATACTGTGTAATATTGTGTATACATGGGCACGCTATGATATACTGTGTAATATTGTGTATACATGGGCACGCTATGATATACTGTGTAATATTGTGTATACATGGGCACGCTATGATACACTGTGTAATATTGTGTATCCATGGGCACGCTATGATACACTGTGTAATATTGTGTATACATGGGCACGCTATGATATACTGTGTATGTGTGGCACGCTATGATACACTGTGTAATATTGTGTATACATGGGCACGCTATGATATACTGTGTAATATTGTGTATCCATGGGCACGCTATGATACACTGTGTAATATTGTGTATACATGGGCACGCTATGATATACTGTGTAATATTGTGTATCCATGGGCACGCTATGATACACTGTGTAATATTGTGTATACATGGGCATGCTATGATATACTGTGTAATATTGTGTATCCATGGGCACGCTATGATACACTGTGTAATATTGTGTATACATGGGCACGCTATGATATACTGTGTAATATTGTGTATCCATGGGCACGCTATGATACACTGTGTAATATTGTGTATACATGGGCACGCTATGATATACTGTGTAATATTGTGTATCCATGGGCACGCTATGATACACTGTGTAATATTGTGTATACATGGGCACGCTATGATATACTGTGTAATATTATGTATCCATGGGCACGCTATGATACACTGTGTAATATTGTGTATACATGGGCACGCTATGATATACTGTGTAATATTATGTATCCATGGGCACGCTATGATATACTGTGTAATATTGTGTATACATGGGCACGCTATGATATACTGTGTAATATTGTGTATACATGGGCACACTATGATATACTGTGTAATATTGTGTATACATGGGCACGCTATGATATACTGTGTAATATTGTGTATACATGGGCATGCTATGATATACTGTGTAATATTGTGTATACATGGGCACGCTATGATATACTGTGTAATATTGTGTATACATGGGCACGCTATGATATACTGTGTAATATTGTGTATACATGGGCACGCTATGATATATGGTAATATTGTGTATACATGGGCATGCTATGACTACACTGTGTAATATTGTGTATACATGGGCACGCTATGATACACTGTGTAATATTGTGTATACATGGGCACACTATGATATACTGTGTAATATTGTGTATACATGGGCACGCTATGATATACTGTGTAATATTGTGTATACATGGGCACGCTATGATATACTGTGTAATATTGTGTATACATGGGCACACTATGATACACTGTGTAATATTGTGTATACATGGGCACGCTATGATACACTGTGTAATATTGTGTATACATGGGCACGCTATGATATACTGTGTAATATTGTGTATACATGGGCACGCTATGATATACTGTGTAATATTGTGTATACATGGGCACGCTATGATATACTGTGTAATATTGTGTATCCATGGGCACGCTATGATATACTGTGTAATATTGTGTATCCATGGGCACGCTATGATATACTGTGTAATATTGTGTATACATGGG
>JABXNX010000047.1:158317-182317 GCA_014843695.1 Archivesica marissinica | reverse complement strand
TACACTGTGTAATATTGTGTATACATGGGCACGCTATGATATACTGTGTAATATTGTGTATACATGGGCACGCTATGATATACTGTGTAATATTGTGTATACATGGGCACGCTATGATACACTGTGTAATATTGTGTATACATGGGCATGCTATGATATACTGTGTAATATTGTGTATCCATGGGCACGCTATGATATACTGTGTAATATTGTGTATACATGGGCACGCTATGATATACTGTGTAATATTGTGTATACATGGGCACGCTATGATACACTGTGTAATATTGTGTATACATGGGCACGCTATGATATACTGTGTAATATTGTGTATACATGGGCACGCTATGATATACTGTGTAATATTGTGTATACATGGGCACGCTATGATATACTGTGTAATATTGTGTATCCATGGGCACGCTATGATATACTGTGTAATATTGTGTATACATGGGCATGCTATGATATACTGTGTAATATTGTGTATACATGGGCACGCTATGATATACTGTGTAATATTGTGTATACATGGGCACGCTATGATATACTGTGTAATATTGTGTATACATGGGCACGCTATGATATACTGTGTAATATTGTGTATACATGGGCACGCTATGATATACTGTGTAATATTGTGTATCCATGGGCACGCTATGATATACTGTGTAATATTGTGTATACATGGGCATGCTATGATATACTGTGTAATATTGTGTATACATGGGCACGCTATGATATACTGTGTAATATTGTGTATACATGGGCACGCTATGATATACTGTGTAATATTGTGTATACATGGGCACGCTATGATACACTGTGTAATATTGTGTATCCATGGGCATGCTATGATACACTGTGTAATATTGTGTATACATGGGCACGCTATGATATACTGTGTAATATTGTGTATCCATGGGCACGCTATGATACACTGTGTAATATTGTGTATCCATGGGCACGCTATGATATACTGTGTAATATTGTGTATCCATGGGCACGCTATGATACACTGTGTAATATTGTGTATACATGGGCACACTATGATATACTGTGTAATATTGTGTATCCATGGGCACGCTATGATAAACTGTGTAATATTGTGTAGACATGGGCATGCTATGATAAACTGTAATATTGTGTATCCATGGGCACGCTATGATACACTGTGTAATATTGTGTATACATGGGCACACTATGATATACTGTGTAATATTGTGTATCCATGGGCACGCTATGATACACTGTGTAATATTGTGTATACATGGGCATGCTATGATATACTGTGTAATATTGTGTATCCATGGGCATGCTATGATACACTGTGTAATATTGTGTATACATGGGCACGCTATGATATACTGTGTAATATTGTGTATCCATGGGCACGCTATGATACACTGTGTAATATTGTGTATACATGGGCACGCTATGATATACTGTGTAATATTGTGTATCCATGGGCACGCTATGATATACTGTGTAATATTGTGTATACATGGGCACGCTATGATATACTGTGTAATATTGTGTATACATGGGCACGCTATGATATACTGTGTAATATTGTGTATACATGGGCACGCTATGATATACTGTGTAATATTGTGTATACATGGGCACGCTATGATATACTGTGTAATATTGTGTATACATGGGCACGCTATGATATACTGTGTAATATTGTGTATACATGGATCTATGATAACTGTGTAATATTGTGTATATAATATTGTGTATACATGGGCACGCTATGATATACTGTGTAATATTGTGTATACATGGGCACGCTATGATATACTGTGTAATATTGTGTATACATGGGCACGCTATGATATACTGTGTAATATTGTGTATACATGGGCACGCTATGATATACTGTGTAATATTGTGTATCCATGGGCACGCTATGATATACTGTGTAATATTGTGTATCATGGGCACGCTATGATATACTGTGTAATATTGTGTATACATGGGCACGCTATGATATACTGTGTAATATTGTGTATACATGGGCACGCTATGATATACTGTGTAATATTGTGTATACATGGGCACGCTATGATATACTGTGTAATATTGTGTATACATGGGCACGCTATGATATACTGTGTAATATTGTGTATACATGGGCACGCTATGATACTGTGTAATATTGTGTATCCATGGGCACGCTATGATATACTGTGTAATATTGTGTATACATGGGCACGCTATGATATACTGTGTAATATTGTGTATACATGGGCACGCTATGATATACTGTGTAATATTGTGTATACATGGGCACGCTATGATACACTGTGTAATATTGTGTATACATGGGCACGCTATGATATACTGTGTAATATTGTGTATACATGGGCACGCTATGATATACTGTGTAATATTGTGTATACATGGGCACGCTATGATATACTGTGTAATATTGTGTATACATGGGCACGCTATGATATACTGTGTAATATTGTGTATCCATGGGCACGCTATGATATACTGTGTAATATTGTGTATACATGGGCACGCTATGATATACTGTGTAATATTGTGTATACATGGGCACGCTATGATACACTGTGTAATATTGTGTATACATGGGCACGCTATGATATACTGTGTAATATTGTGTATACATGGGCACGCTATGATATACTGTGTAATATTGTGTATACATGGGCACGCTATGATATACTGTGTAATATTGTGTATACATGGGCACGCTATGATACACTGTGTAATATTGTGTATACATGGGCATGCTATGATACACTGTGTAATATTGTGTATCCATGGGCACGCTATGATATACTGTGTAATATTGTGTATACATGGGCACGCTATGATACACTGTGTAATATTGTGTATCCATGGGCACGCTATGATATACTGTGTAATATTGTGTATACATGGGCACGCTATGATATACTGTGTAATATTGTGTATACATGGGCACGCTATGATACACTGTGTAATATTGTGTATCCATGGGCACGCTATGATATACTGTGTAATATTGTGTATACATGGGCACGCTATGATATACTGTGTAATATTGTGTATACATGGGCACGCTATGATATACTGTGTAATATTGTGTATACATGGGCACGCTATGATATACTGTGTAATATTGTGTATACATGGGCACGCTATGATATACTGTGTAATATTGTGTATCCATGGGCACGCTATGATATACTGTGTAATATTGTGTATCCATGGGCACGCTATGATATACTGTGTAATATTGTGTATACATGGGCACGCTATGATATACTGTGTAATATTGTGTATACATGGGCACGCTATGATACACTGTGTAATATTGTGTATCCATGGGCACACTATGATATACTGTGTAATATTGTGTATACATGGGCACGCTATGATATACTGTGTAATATTGTGTATACATGGGCACGCTATGATATACTGTGTAATATTGTGTATCCATGGGCACGCTATGATATACTGTGTAATATTGTGTATACATGGGCACGCTATGATATACTGTGTAATATTGTGTATACATGGGCACGCTATGATATACTGTGTAATATTGTGTATACATGGGCACGCTATGATATACTGTGTAATATATGCTATGATATACTGTGTAATATTGTGTATACATGGGCACTGGTTTGTTTGTGTATACATGGGCACGCTATGATACACTGTGTAATATTGTGTATACATGGGCACGCTATGATATACTGTGTAATATTGTGTATACATGGGCACTATGATATACTGTGTAATATTGTGTATACATGGGCACGCTATGATATACTGTGTAATATTGTGTATACATGGGCACGCTATGATAACTGTGTAATATTGTGTATTAATATTGTGTATACATGGGCACGCTATGATATACTGTGTAATATTGTGTATACATGGGCACGCTATGATACACTGTGTAATATTGTGTATCCATGGGCACGCTATGATATACTGTGTAATATTGTGTATACATGGGCACGCTATGATATACTGTGTAATATTGTGTATACATGGGCACGCTATGATATACTGTGTAATATTGTGTATCATGGGCACGCTATGATATACTGTGTAATATTGTGTATACATGGGCACGCTATGATATACTGTGTAATATTGTGTATACATGGGCACACTATGATATACTGTGTAATATTGTGTATACATGGGCACGCTATGATATACTGTGTAATATTGTGTATACATGGGCACGCTATGATATACTGTGTAATATTGTGTATCCATGGGCACGCTATGATATACTGTGTAATATTGTGTATACATGGGCACGCTATGATATACTGTGTAATATTGTGTATACATGGGCATGCTATGATATACTGTGTAATATTGTGTATACATGGGCACGCTATGATATACTGTGTAATATTGTGTATACATGGGCACGCTATGATATACTGTGTAATATTGTGTATACATGGGCACGCTATGATATACTGTGTAATATTGTGTATACATGGGCACGCTATGATATACTGTGTAATATTGTGTATACATGGGCACGCTATGATATACTGTGTAATATTGTGTATACATGGGCACGCTATGATATACTGTGTAATATTGTGTATACATGGGCACGCTATGATATACTGTGTAATATTGTGTATACATGGGCACGCTATGATACACTGTGTAATATTGTGTATCCATGGGCACGCTATGATACACTGTGTAATATTGTGTATACATGGGCACGCTATGATATACTGTGTAATATTGTGTATACATGGGCAGCTATGATATACTGTGTAATATTGTGTATACATGGGCACGCTATGATATACTGTGTAATATTGTGTATACATGGGCACGCTATGATATACTGTGTAATATTGTGTATCCATGGGCACGCTATGATATACTGTGTAATATTGTGTATCCATGGGCACGCTATGATATACTGTGTAATATTGTGTATACATGGGCATGCTATGATATACTGTGTAATATTGTGTATACATGGGCATGCTATGATACACTGTGTAATATTGTGTATCGATGGGCACACTATGATATACTGTGTAATATTGTGTATACATGGGCACGCTATGATACACTGTGTAATATTGTGTATACATGGGCACGCTATGATATACTGTGTAATATTGTGTATCCATGGGCACGCTATGATACACTGTGTAATATTGTGTATACATGGGCACGCTATGATATACTGTGTAATATTGTGTATACATGGGCACACTATGATATACTGTGTAATATTGTGTATACATGGGCACGCTATGATACACTGTGTAATATTGTGTATACATGGGCATGCTATGATATACTGTGTAATATTGTGTATCCATGGGCACGCTATGATATACTGTGTAATATTGTGTATACATGGGCATGCTATGATATACTGTGTAATATTGTGTATACATGGGCATGCTATGATATACTGTGTAATATTGTGTATACATGGGCATGCTATGATATACTGTGTAATATTGTGTATACATGGGCACGCTATGATATACTGTGTAATATTGTGTATACATGGGCACACTATGATATACTGTAATATTGTGTATACATGGGTATGCTATGATATACTGTGTAATATTGTGTATACATGGGCACACTATGATATACTGTGTAATATTGTGTATACATGGGCACGCTATGATACACTGTGTAATATTGTGTATACATGGGCACGCTATGATACACTGTGTAATATTGTGTATACATGGGCACGCTATGATACACTGTGTAATATTGTGTATACATGGGCATGCTATGATACACTGTGTAATATTGTGTATACATGGGCACACTATGATATACTGTGTAATATTGTGTATACATGGGCACGCTATGATATACTGTGTAATATTGTGTATACATGGGCACGCTATGATATACTGTGTAATATTGTGTATACATGGGCACGCTATGATACACTGTGTAATATTGTGTATACATGGGCATGCTATGATACACTGTGTAATATTGTGTATCCATGGGCACACTATGATATACTGTGTAATATTGTGTATACATGGGCACGCTATGATACACTGTGTAATATTGTGTATCCATGGGCACACTATGATATACTGTGTAATATTGTGTATACATGGGCACGCTATGATATACTGTGTAATATTGTGTATACATGGGCACGCTATGATACACTGTGTAATATTGTGTATCCATGGGCACGCTATGATATACTGTGTAATATTGTGTATACATGGGCACGCTATGATATACTGTGTAATATTGTGTATACATGGGCACGCTATGATATACTGTGTAATATTGTGTATCCATGGGCACGCTATGATATACTGTGTAATATTGTGTATCCATGGGCACGCTATGATATACTGTGTAATATTGTGTATACATGGGCATGCTATGATATACTGTGTAATATTGTGTATACATGGGCATGCTATGATACACTGTGTAATATTGTGTATCGATGGGCACACTATGATATACTGTGTAATATTGTGTATACATGGGCACACTATGATACACTGTGTAATATTGTGTATACATGGGCATGCTATGATATACTGTGTAATATTGTGTATCCATGGGCACGCTATGATACACTGTGTAATATTGTGTATACATGGGCACGCTATGATATACTGTGTAATATTGTGTATACATGGGCACACTATGATATACTGTGTAATATTGTGTATACATGGGCACGCTATGATACACTGTGTAATATTGTGTATACATGGGCATGCTATGATATACTGTGTAATATTGTGTATCCATGGGCACGCTATGATATACTGTGTAATATTGTGTATACATGGGCATGCTATGATATACTGTGTAATATTGTGTATACATGGGCATGCTATGATACACTGTGTAATATTGTGTATCCATGGGCACACTATGATATACTGTGTAATATTGTGTATACATGGGCACGCTATGATACACTGTGTAATATTGTGTATACATGGGCACGCTATGATATACTGTGTAATATTGTGTATCCATGGGCACGCTATGATACACTGTGTAATATTGTGTATACATGGGCACGCTATGATATACTGTGTAATATTGTGTATACATGGGCACACTATGATATACTGTGTAATATTGTGTATACATGGGCACGCTATGATATACTGTGTAATATTGTGTATACATGGGCATGCTATGATATACTGTGTAATATTGTGTATACATGGGCACGCTATGATATACTGTGTAATATTGTGTATACATGGGCATGCTATGATATACTGTGTAATATTGTGTATACATGGGCATGCTATGATATACTGTGTAATATTGTGTATACATGGGCACGCTATGATATACTGTGTAATATTGTGTATACATGGGCACGCTATGATATACTGTGTAATATTGTGTATACATGGGCACACTATGATATACTGTAATATTGTGTATACATGGGTATGCTATGATATACTGTGTAATATTGTGTATACATGGGCACGCTATGATACACTGTGTAATATTGTGTATACATGGGCACGCTATGATACACTGTGTAATATTGTGTATACATGGGCATGCTATGATACACTGTGTAATATTGTGTATACATGGGCATGCTATGATACACTGTGTAATATTGTGTATACATGGGCACACTATGATATACTGTGTAATATTGTGTATACATGGGCATGCTATGATATACTGTGTAATATTGTGTATACATGGGCATGCTATGATATACTGTGTAATATTGTGTATACATGGGCATGCTATGATATACTGTGTAATATTGTGTATACATGGGCACGCTATGATATACTGTGTAATATTGTGTATACATGGGCACACTATGATATACTGTAATATTGTGTATACATGGGTATGCTATGATATACTGTGTAATATTGTGTATACATGGGCACACTATGATATACTGTGTAATATTGTGTATACATGGGCACGCTATGATACACTGTGTAATATTGTGTATACATGGGCACGCTATGATACACTTTGTAATATTGTGTATACATGGGCATGCTATGATACACTGTGTAATATTGTGTATACATGGGCATGCTATGATACACTGTGTAATATTGTGTATACATGGGCATGCTATGATACACTGTGTAATATTGTGTATACATAGGCATGCTATGATATACTGTTTAATATTGTGTATACATGGGCACGCTATGATATACTGTGTAATATTGTGTATACATGGGCACGCTATGATATACTGTGTAATATTGTGTATACATGGGCACAGTAACTACAATAAGATGGTAAACAGCTACATTGCTGAGGTATCACCAGAGTAGCCCTTAGATTGTTAACCTTTTTATATCAATACGTATTACATGATCTGTATTCATATGATAGCGTTTTATTTCAGGATGTGGAACAGTCTGGTTGTTTAGATATTTGTGAAGATATTCCTGTCCTTAAGGTTCTGCTGAAACCCCCAAATGCAGTTTTTGTGGTAGGCAGGTATATCTATCTTCCTCTAATGTCGAACCCCTCGCAGGGATGTACTGTTAGTTGTGTTAGTTACACTGTTGTTTGTGGTATATGTACTGTTAGTTGTGTTAGATGTACTGTTAGTTGTGTTAGATGTACTGTTAGTTGTGTTAGATACACTGTTAGTTGTGTTAGATGTACTGTTAGTTGTGTTAGTTACACTGTTGGTTGTGTTAGATACACTGTTCCTTGTGCTAGATACACTGTTAGTTTTGTTAGATGTACTGTTAGTTGTGTTAGTTACACTGTTAGTTGTGTTAGTTACACTGTTGGTTGTGTTAGATACACTGTTAGTTGTGTTAGATACACTGTTGTTTGTCGTAGATACACTGTTAGTTGTGTTAGATGTACTGTTAGTTGTGTTAGTTACACTGTTGGTTGTGTTAGATACACTGTTCCTTGTGCTAGATACACTGTTAGTTGTGTTAGATACACTGTTGTTTGTCGTAGATACACTGTTAGTTGTGTTAGATGTACTGTTAGTTGTGTTAGTTACACTGTTGGTTGTGTTAGATACACTGTTCCTTGTGCTAGATACACTGTTAGTTGTGTTAGATACACTGTTGTTTGTCGTAGATACACTGTTAGTTGTGTTAGATGTACTGTTAGTTGTGTTAGATACACTGTTGGTTGTGTTAGATATACTGTTGTTTGTGGTAGATACACTGTTAGTTGTGTTAGATACACTGTTGTTTGTGTTAGATACACTGTTAGTTGTGTTAGATGCACTGTTGGTTGTGTTAGATATACTGTTGTTTGTGTTAGATACACTGTTAGTTGTGTTGGATACACTGTTGTTTGTGTTAGATACACTGTTGTTTGTGTTGGATACACTGTTGTTTGTGTTAGATACACTGTTAGTTATGTTAGATACACTGTTGGTTGTGTTAGATACACTGTTGGTTGTGTTGGATACACTGTTGTTTGTGTTAGATACACTGTTGGTTGTGTTGGATACACTGTTGTTTGTGTTAGATACACTGTTGTTTGTGTTAGATACACTGTTGTTTGTGTTAGATACACTGTTAGTTGTGTTGGATACACTGTTGTTTGTGTTAGATACACTGTTAGTTATGTTAGATACACTGTTAGTTATGTTAGATACACTGTTGGTTGTGTTAGATACACTGTTGGTTGTGTTGGATACACTGTTGTTTGTGTTAGATACACTGTTAGTTATGTTAGATACACTGTTAGTTATGTTAGATACACTGTTAGTTATGTTAGATACACTGTTAGTTATGTTAGATACACTGTTGGTTGTGTTAGATACACTGTTGGTTGTGTTGGATACACTGTTGTTTGTGTTAGATACACTGTTGGTTGTGTTGGATACACTGTTGTTTGTGTTAGATACACTGTTGTTTGTGTTAGATACACTGTTGTTTGTGTTAGATACACTGTTAGTTGTGTTGGATACACTGTTGTTTGTGTTAGATACACTGTTAGTTATGTTAGATACACTGTTAGTTATGTTAGATACACTGTTGGTTGTGTTAGATACACTGTTGGTTGTGTTGGATACACTGTTGTTTGTGTTAGATACACTGTTGGTTATGTTGGATACACTGTTGTTTGTGTTAGATACACTGTTGTTTGTGTTGGATACACTGTTGTTTGTGTTAGATACACTGTTGTTTGTGTTGGATACACTGTTGTTTGTGTTAGATATACTGTTGTTTGTGTTAGATACACTGTTGTTTGTGTTAGATACACTGTTGTTTGTGTTAGATACACTGTTGTTTGTGTTAGATACACTGTTGTTTGTGGTAGATACACTGTTGTTTGTGGTAGATACACTGTTGTTTGTGGTAGATACACTGTTGTTTGTGGTAGATACACTGTTGTTTGTGGTAGATATAATGTTGTTTGTGTTAGATACACTGTTGTTTGTGGTAGATATACTGTTGTTTGTGTTAGATACACTGTTGTTTGTGGTAGATACACTGTTGTTTGTGGTAGATATACTGTTGTTTGTGTTAGATACACTGTTGTTTGTGGTAGATACACTGTTGTTTGTGGTAGATATACTGTTGTTTGTGGTAGATATACTGTTGTTTGTGTTAGATACACTGTTGTTTGTGGTAGATACACTGTTGTTTGTGTTAGATACACTGTTGTTTGTGGTAGATATACTGTTGTTTGTGTTAGATACACTGTTGTTTGTGGTAGATATACTGTTGTTTGTGTTAGATACACTGTTGTTTGTGGTAGATACACTGTTGTTTGTGGTAGATATACTGTTGTTTGTGGTAGATATACTGTTGTTTGTGTTAGATACACTGTTGTTTGTGGTAGATATACTGTTGTTTGTGTTAGATACACTGTTGTTTGTGGTAGATACACTGTTGTTTGTGGTAGATATACTGTTGTTTGTGTTAGATACACTGTTGGTTGTGGTAGATATACTGTTGTTTGTGTTAGATACACTGTTGTTTGTGGTAGATACACTGTTGTTTGTGGTAGATATACTGTTGTTTGTGGTAGATATACTGTTGTTTGTGTTAGATACACTGTTGTTTGTGGTAGATATACTGTTGTTTGTGTTAGATACACTGTTGTTTGTGGTAGATACACTGTTGTTTGTGGTAGATACACTGTTGTTTGTGGTAGATACACTGTTGTTTGTGGTAGATATACTGTTGTTTGTGTTAGATACACTGTTGTTTGTGGTAGATACACTGTTGTTTGTGTTAGATACACTGTTGGTTGTGTTAGATATACTGTTGTTTGTGTTAGATACACTGTTGGTTGTGTTAGATATACTGTTGTTTGTGTTAGATACACTGTTGGTTGTGTTAGATATACTGTTGTTTGTGTTAGATACACTGTTGTTTGTGTTAGATATACTGTTGTTTGTGTTAGATACACTGTTGGTTGTGTTAGATACACTGCTAGTTGTGTTAGATACACTGTTGTTTGTGTTAGATATACTGCTATTGGGATACCTCTTGTGTTGGTGGATGCTAGGTGTTATTGGGATACCCCTTGTGTCGGTGGATGCTAGGTGCTATTGGGATACCTCTTGTGTCGGTGGATGCTAGGTGCTATTGGGATACCTCTTGTGTCAGTGGATGCTAGGTGCTATTGGGATACCTCTTGTGTCAGTGGATGCTAGGTGCTATTGGGATACCTCTTGTGTCGGTGGATGCTAGGTGCTATTGGGATACCTCTTGTGTCGGTGGATGCTAGGTGCTATTGGGATACCTCTTGTGTCGGTGGATGCTAGGTGCTATTGGGATACTTCTTGTGTCGGTGGATGCTAGGTGCTATTGGGATACCTCTTGTGTCGGTGGATGCTAGGTGCTATTTGGAAACCCTTCCAATATGAGCAACATTTAACTATGCCTATATTAGTTTGTATATAAATATTTCTGTGTGGCTAATCTGCTTCACATGTGTACAGATGTGGAAAGCATTTGAATGGATACAAAATGTCTGTTTTTGTTACTATATATAGTTTAACATTTAATTATGTAACATTTTTTCGAATTTGTCTAAGTTGCTGCATGTGTCTTTATAAAATTCATTATGTACATAGTCTATTGATGTTCACATCCACACAGATGAATACACTTATGTTCTGTTCATTCCAACTTGTTACTATAAATAGTTCATATTTAACATCTGTTTATTACTGAATTCTGATATTGATTGTGGTACTTTAGGGTAGTGAGGCAAATCATTCTAGCGTATTGTTTGTTACTTAGCTACTTCCCATGTTTGTGTTAAAAGATTGTTACACTTGTGTGTATTTTTCAGATTTTACAAAATGGTTTAATACAGTATTGGATTTATAAACCTGACCAGGTATGGAAGCAGCAGACGAGACTTAGACTGTGTCATGGTAGCTTAGTAACAGTAGTAGACGTCTGCTACAATGTATCTCAGAATGCCATCTACTGGTGTCAGAAAGAGGAGTCTGAAAACATTGGAAAATCAACCTTTATGATTTATAAAAGACAAGTCATAGAAGGTATTCATTCTACTGTTTATGTATATATTTTATGCTTAATAATAATAAGCAAAAATTATAATAATTATGTTAGCTACTTTACTACTTATATATTGAAATGTTGTCACTTTGATCTGTTGCATTGCTTTTCTGTGTCCCGGCTCGAGGGCATTGCACAATAGTTGCATTCCCGCTATTGTTGGACCAAGCAGACGTTGAGTAATTGAAACAGCTATAGACGATACGCAGCACTGCTACAGAACGTACACGGTTCTTGGTATTCAGGTATTTTCTCCATTGATTGACTATTGATGCCTCACAAACTGGCTCATGTCCACACATCTGCCGTATAGACAACACAGCAAGCTTCTTCAGTGATATATATTAAAACTAGAGGATAGCACTCATACAGATGCAAACCCCTGCACTGGTATTTCACACAAGAGCAAAAGCTTGATTTCACATGACCTTGATTTGACCTTGAAAGGTCAACCTAAAGGTCACAGGGTATGACTTATTTGAAAGGTCATATGCAATATTATATAGATTTTCCATTGAAACTATATGTCTATCTTAATTTGTTTTTTGAGTTACAAACATGTATAGCTTACTATAGTAGTCAATGGGAGTGGACACTTTGCTGACCACGGATGTTAAACGATTTCTCCCAAGATCACTTCCTCCTGTACCAACCTCTATAACTTTCAAAATTATCCAACTGCAATATTTTGATTTATCCTGAACACGGACAGACACAAACAATAGCAATACTGGTAACTCCCGTTCCTAGCTGCGGTGTTTATAAAATAAAACAAATACATGTGCTGGGTAATTCATTTCAGGAGATGAAGACAACAACGAAGGGATTCTTAAGCTTGGACCAGCATCTCCTATCATCAAAAACTGTGCAATATGTAGTGTATATCCATTGGGTTATGGGATTGTCTTTGTCACTGAGTAAGTCCGTATGTTCACTGAGTAAGTCTGTATGTTCACTGAGTAAGTCTATGTTCACTGAGTAAGTCTGTATGTTCACTGAGTAAGTCTGTATGTTCACTGAGTAAGTCTCTATGTTCTCTGAGTAAGTCTGTATGTTCACTGAGTAAGTCTGTATGTTCACTGAGTAAGTCTGTATGTTCATATAGCAACAGTCTGTGTATAGCTGATCACCGTATAGATATAGCAACAGTCTGTGTATAGCTGATCACTGTATAGATATAGCAACAGTCTGTGTATAGCTGATCACTGTATAAATATAGCATCAGTCTGTGTATAACTGATCACTGTATAGATATAGCATCAGTCTGTGTATAGCTGATCACTGTGTATAGATATAGCATCAGTCTGTGTATAGCTGATCACTGTATAGATATAGCATCAGTCTGTGTATAGCTGATCACTGTATAGATATAGGATCAGTCTGTGTATAGCTGATCACTGTATAGATATAGCATCAGTCTGTGTATAGCTGATCACTGTATAGATATAGCATCAGTCTGTGTATAGCTGATCACTGTATAGATATAGCATCAGTCTGTGTATAGCTGATCACTGTATAGATATAGCATCAGTCTGTGTATAGCTGATCACTGTATAGATATAGCATCAGTCTGTGTATAGCTGATCACTGTATAGATATAGGATCAGTCTGTGTATAGCTGATCACTGTATAGATATAGGATCAGTCTGTGTATAGCTGATCACTGTATAGATATAGCATCAGTCTGTGTATAGCTGATCACTGTATAGATATAGCATCAGTCTGTGTATAGCTGATCACTGTATAGATATAGCATCAGTCTGTGTATAGCTGATCACTGTATAGATATAGCATCAGTCTGTGTATAGCTGATCACTGTATAGATATAGCATCAGTCTGTGTATAGCTGATCACTGTATAGATATAGCATCAGTCTGTGTATAGCTGATCACTGTATAGATATAGCATCAGTCTGTGTATAGCTGATCACTGTATAGATATAGCATCAGTCTGTGTATAGCTGATCACTGTATAGATATAGCATCAGTCTGTGTATAGCTGATCACTGTATAGATATAGGATCAGTCTGTGTATAGCTGATCACTGTATAGATATAGCATCAGTCTGTGTATAGCTGATCACTGTATAGATATAGCATCAGTCTGTGTATAGCTGATCACTGTATATATAGCATCAGTCTGTGTATAGCTGATCACTGTATAGATATAGCATCAGTCTGTGTATAGCTGATCACTGTATAGATATAGCATCAGTCTGTGTATAGCTGATCACTGTATAGATATAGGATCAGTCTGTGTATAGCTGATCACTGTATAGATATAGCATCAGTCTGTGTATAGCTGATCACTGTATAGATATAGCATCAGTCTGTGTATAGCTGATCACTGTATAGATATAGGATCAGTCTGTGTATAGCTGATCACTGTATAGATATAGCATCAGTCTGTGTATAGCTGATCACTGTATAGATATAGCATCAGTCTGTGTATAGCTGATCACTGTATAGATATAGCAGCAGTCTGTGTATAGCTGATCACTGTATAGATATAGCATCAGTCTGTGTATAGCTGATCACTGTATAGATATAGCATCAGTCTGTGTATAGCTGATCACTGTATATATATAGCAACAGTCTGTGTATAGCTGATCACTGTATAGATATAGCAACAGTCTGTGTATAGCTGATCACTGTATAGATATAGCATCAGTCTGTGTATAGCTGATCACTGTATAGATATAGCAACAGTCTGTGTATAGCTGATCACTGTATAGATATAGCATCAGTCTGTGTATAGCTGATCACTGTATAGATATAGCATCAGTCTGTGTATAGCTGATCACTGTATAGATATAGCATCAGTCTGTGTATAGCTGATCACTGTATAGATATAGCATCAGTCTGTGTATAGCTGATCACTGTATAGATATAGCATCAGTCTGTGTATAGCTGATCACTGTATAGATATAGCATCAGTCTGTGTATAGCTGATCACTGTATAGATATAGCATCAGTCTGTGTATAGCTGATCACTGTATAGATATAGCAACAGTCTGTGTATAGCTGATCACTGTATAGATATAGCAACAGTCTGTGTATAGCTGATCACTGTATAGATATAGCATCAGTCTGTGTATAGCTGATCACTGTATAGATATAGCATCAGTCTGTGTATAGCTGATCACTGTATAGATATATCAGCATTCTCAGTCTGTGTATAGCTGATCACTGTATAGATATAGCAGCATTATACAGTCTGTGTATAGCTGATCACTGTATAGATATAGCAGCATCAGTCTGTGTATAGCTGATCACTGTATAGATATAGCAGCATCAGTCTGTGTATAGCTGATCACTGTATAGATATAGCAGCATGTCTGTGTATAGCTGATCACTGTATAGATATAGCAGATCAGTCTGTGTATAGCTGATCACTGTATAGATATAGCATCATTCAGTCTGTGTATAGCTGATCACTGTATAGATATAGCAGCATCAGTCTGTGTATAGCTGATCACTGTATAGATATAAGCATCAGTCTGTGTATAGCTGATCACTGTATAGATATAGCAGCATCAGTCTGTGTATAGCTGATCACTGTATAGATATAGCAGATCAGTCTGTGTATAGCTGATCACTGTATAGATATAGCAGCATCAGTCTGTGTATAGCTGATCACTGTATAGATATAGCAGATCAGTCTGTGTATAGCTGATCACTGTATAGATATAGCATCAGTCTGTGTATAGCTGATCACTGTATAGATATAGCATCAGTCTGTGTATAGCTGATCACTGTATATATATATCAGCATTACTACAGTCTGTGTATAGCTGATCACTGTATAGATATATCAGCATTACTACAGTCTGTATATAGCTGATCACTGTATAGATATAGCATCAGTCTGTGTATAGCTGATCACTGTATAGATATAGCATCAGTCTGTGTATAGCTGATCACTGTATATATATATCAGCATTACTACAGTCTGTGTATAGCTGATCACTGTATAGATATATCAGCATTACTACAGTCTGTATATAGCTGATCACTGTATAGATATAGCATCAGTCTGTGTATAGCTGATCACTGTATAGATATAGCATCAGTCTGTGTATAGCTGATCACTGTATATATATATCAGCATTACTACAGTCTGTGTATAGCTGATCACTGTATAGATATATCAGCATTACTACAGTCTGTGTATAGCTGATCACTGTATAGATATACCAGCAGTCTGGGTATAGCTGATCACTGTATAGATATAGCAGCATTATTACAGTCTGTGTATAGCTGATCACTGTATAGATATATCAGCATTATTACAGTCTGTGTATAGCTGATCACTGTATAGATATATCAGCATTATTACAGTCTGTGTATAGCTGATCACTATAGATATATCAGCATTACTACAGTCTGTGTATAGCTGATCACTGTATAGATATAGCTGCAGTCTGGGTATAGCTGATCACTGTATAGATATACCAGCAGTCTGGGTATAGCTGATCACTGTATAGATATAGCAGCATTATTACAGTCTGTGTATAGCTGATCACTGTATAGATATACCAGCAGTCTGGGTATAGCTGATCACTGTATAGATATAGCTGCAGTCTGGGTATAGCTGATCACTGTATAGATATACCAGCAGTCTGGGTATAGCTGATCACTATATAGATATAGCAGCATTATTACAGTCTGTGTATAGCTGATCACTGTATAGATATACCAGCAGTCTGGGTATAGCTGATCACTATATAGATATAGCAGCATTATTACAGTCTGTGTATAGCTGATCACTGTATAGATATATCAGCATTACTACAGTATGTGTATAGCTGATCACTGTATAGATATATCACCATTACTACAGTCTGTGTATAGCTGATCACTGTATATATATCACCATTACTACAGTCTGTGTATAGCTGATCACTGTATGGATATATCACCATTACTACAGTCTGTGTATAGCTGATCACTGTATAGATATAGCAGCATTACTACAGTCTGTGTATAGCTGATCACTGTATAGATATATCACCATTACTACAGTCTGTGTATAGCTGATCACTGTATAGATATATCACCATTACTACAGTCTGTGTATAGCTGATCACTGTATAGATATATCACCATTACTACAGTCTGTGTATAGCTGATCACTGTATAGATATAGCAGCATTACTACAGTCTGTGTATAGCTGATCACTGTATAGATATATCACCATTACTACAGTCTGTGTATAGCTGATCACTGTATAGATATATCACCATTACTACAGTCTGTGTATAGCTGATCACTATAGATATATCACCATTACTACAGTATGTGTATAGCTGATCACTGTATAGATATAGCAGCATTATTACAGTCTGTGTATAGCTGATCACTGTATAGATATATCAGCATTACTACAGTCTGTGTATAGCTGATCACTGTGTAGATATAGCAGCATTATTACAGTCTGTGTATAGCTGATCACTGTATAGATATATCAGCATTACTACAGTCTGTATAGCTGATCACTGTATAGATATATCAAGCATTACTACAGTCTGTGTATAGCTGATCACTGTATAGATATATCAGCATTACTACAGTCTGTATAGCTGATCACTGTATAGATATATCAAGCATTACTACAGTCTGTGTATAGCTGATCACTGTATAGATATATCAGCATTACTACAGTCTGTATAGCTGTTCACTGTATAGATATATCAAGCATTACTACAGTCTGTGTATAGCTGATCACTGTATAGATATAGCAGCATTACTACAGTCTGTGTATAGCTGATCACTGTATAGATATATCAGCATTACTACAGTCTGTATAGCTGTTCACTGTATAGATATATCAAGCATTACTACAGTCTGTGTATAGCTGATCACTGTATAGATATATCAGCATTACTACAGTCTGGGTATAGCTGATCACTGTATAGATATATCAGCATTACTACCAGGCCCGTCGCTGGGCATACGCAAGTACGCACGTGCGTATCATTGGTCTCAGAAAATGAAAAAAATATGAAAACTCCAAAAATGCATTAAAACCCCAGGGTAGTAGGGATACATAGGCGCCGTGATGTGTGGAGTGGTGAAATAGTTGAGCCCATTGCGAAATCTTGATTAATTGATTAAGGGCGATATATCATTTATATTATACATCTAGCCTTAATTTATACGGATTGCCCTAAGAACTTTAGTCCTGCAATTGTATGCTACAAAATGCATTGAAATGCAGGAAATAGCTTCCTCATTTCAAAAAATCTCCAGGGGGCATGTCCCCTGACCCCCTAGCGTACTCGTTCACGGGACAAATAAGCACATGTTACCGTGCGTATCATCAAAGTAGCCCCAGCGACGGCCCTGACTACAGTCTGTGTATAGCTGATCACTGTATTGATATAGCAGCATTACTACCTTCAAATTAATTGTTTAAAAACTAGCTTCTCACCAATGTAATCAGGGTTCAAGTCTCTACGTGGGAAGCATGTGCATTAGCACAGTACTGTCCTGTTTTATCTCCAGTTTCGTCCTACACGAAGATCCACATTATAACATTGCATCCATGCCAATAAGAGTGATTAATATTAACACTTGTTTCTCAATCATTGTAACATCTATAGGGCTTAAACTTTTATTAGTCTGTGATAGCGCAGTGGATGCGCGTTCACTTCAGGTGCGAAAGGTCCGGAGTTCGAGCCCCGCTGGAGCCGTTACGATTGTGCCCTTAGGCAAGGCATTTAAATTTCACATTGCCTCTTCTCTCTCCTTCATGGCGATGGATACCATCAGGAATGAGCTCTCGAGAGTGATTAATATAAGTTGAACGAACTTGTTTCGCAATCGAGCTAAAATAAATTTGTATAAACTAAAATTAGTCTGTTAAATGATTTAAACTGCTGGTAATGATTATTTGATATGCCTGTCGATTCTGAGGTGTATTGCTGAACTGTTCTACGTACAAGTAAAAGAATTCCTTACTTACTGTTTTATTTCAGGACTTGTGAGAATAAGGCATTGTTTATTGTACGCCTGTGTACATTGTTAGGTGAGATACATGTGTTAGTAGAACAGGACTGGATCAAGATTAGAAATGTCGACGCCCATTCTCTTCTACGCTTCAGCGACATTGTTATAAAATGTCTCCAGTACTTGAACAAAGTAGGTTATTGCAAACTGTCTAAAATTGTTGTAAGGTGTAGAGTGGCCAAGTTGTAAGGTGTAGAGTGGCCAAGTTGTAAGGTGTAGAGTGGCCAAGTTGTAAGGTGTAGAGTGGCCAAGTTGTAAGGTGTAGAGTGGCCAAGTTGTATGGTGTAGAGTGGCCAAGTTGTATGGTGTAGAGTGGCCAAGTTGTAAGGTGTAGAGTGGCCAAGTTGTAAGGTGTAGAGTGGCCAAGTTGTATGGTGTAGAGTGGCCAAGTTGTATGGTGTAGAGTGGCCAAGTTGTAAGGTGTAGAGTGGCCAAGTTGTAAGGTGTAGAGTGGCCAAGTTGTATGGTGTAGAGTGGCCAAGTTGTAAGGTGTAGAGTGGCCAAGTTGTATGGTGTAGAGTGGCCAAGTTGTAAGGTGTAGAGTGGCCAAGTTGTATGGTGTAGAGTGGCCAAGTTGTATGGTGTAGAGTGGCCAAGTTGTAAGGTGTAGAGTGGCCAAGTTGTATGGTGTAGAGTGGCCAAGTTGTAAGGTGTAGAGTGGCCAAGTTGTATGGTGTAGAGTGGCCAAGTTGTATGGTGTAGAGTGGCCAAGTTGTTACGGTCGTTGACTTAGAATGATTTCATATGAGGGTGCTATCCAGCTGACTTGTGGAAGGTAGGTGGTTTTACCTTCTTGCCTGAAATACTGCGCGGAGGAGCACCCGGTGTCTTCCTCCACCTTTAACAGCTGCAGAGAAATATGAGATGATGTAGCTGCTTTCATTAACCTTCACTGCAGCCATTAAATCAAAATTCACCAAATTTAGTGTTTATGTACAATTTTAACAAGGTTTCAGATCAATCCTAAAATTAACCCCATTCCTTACAACGTGATGGGTTACACATTGGGCTTACTTACAGTATGTTCGGGCAGGCACACCTATATAAACTGGAACAAACACATGTTCTAATATGTTACAGACGCATCTGTAGTCCAGTGGTAGCACGCTGGACTGGTGATCCAGGGATTGCAGGTTCGGTCCCCCTTCTGACCCTAATAAAATTAGCAGTCTTTCAGATGGGACATTAAACCGAGGTCTCGTGTCGGTGCTGTACACCGTGCATGTAAAAGAACCAGAGGAGATTCTGGAATGGGTCTCTGTCTGTATCATTGCACTATTCTCCAAAGCTTTAAAATGACTAATATCTTCAGGAGGAGTCGCTCATATGGGCAACTGGTAGCGATGGTAAATAAACGTAAAACACAATTCTAAAATGCAGATTAAGTTGTGGATCTGTGATGAAGCTAAAAACTAATCAATGAATTATAATATGTATACAGGTAAGAATGAAAGCACATGTTTATTCAGCTCTGTAATACTTCTTGGAAAGATATCTTCATATCCAATCATTGCAGTAGGGGAATATTAGCCACTAATTGTTATTTAGTACATTTTATATGAGGGGCCCCCATTGCCAAGTAGTTGAGGTCCTTGAGGGGCCCCCATTGCCGAGTAGTTAAGGTCCTTGAGGGGCCCCCATTGCCAAGTAGTTAAGGTCCTTGAGGGGCCCCCATTGCCGAGTAGTTAACGTCCTTGACTTCAAATCACTTGCCCCTCATTGCTGTAGGTTAGAATCACACTGGGGGTGTCAAATGATTTCAAGTGAGGAAGCTATCCAGCTGGTCAGTGGTTCTACCCATTCTACCTGCAATACTGCTCAGAGGGTCACCAAGGGTCTTCCTCCACCAATAATAGTTGGAGAATCACCATATGGCCAAAACTGTTGGTGCGACATTAAACCCCAAAAACAAACAAAACATTTTATATGACTTTGGTATTTCTTGTTATTATAGTTGAAGAACCAGTTGGTAGGTTGTACCAGCTATATAGCTCACACTCAAACATTATATGTGCTATACAGTTCCGGAAAATTGTGTGCAGTTTCACACACGCAAGGTGAGTCATATATCTTTCACTATATGTTGTCTTGACAGAAGTCTTGTGTGCTATTTTGATGACCTTCTTCCCCTGATCCTATATGTAAACACAACTACTTCACCTGATCCTATATGTAAACACAACTACTTCACCTGATCCTATATGTAAACACAACTTCTTCCCCTGATCCTATATGTAAACACAACTACTTCCCCTGATCATATATGTCAACACAACTACTTCGCCTGATCCTATATGTAAACACAACTACTTCCCCTGATACTATATGTAAACACAACTACTTCCCCTGATCCTATATGTAGACACAACTACTTCCCCTGATCCTATATGTAGACACAACTACTAGTTTATACAAATTTATTTTATGCTTCATTGCGAAACATTCCTGATGGCAGCAGTCTGTGTCTGATCATTGTATATTATATAGCAGCAGTATGTGTATAGTTGATCATTGTATATTATATAGCAGCAGTCTGTGTATAGCTGATCATTGTATATTATATAGCAGCAGTCTGTGTATAGCTGATCATTGTATATTATATAGCAGCAGTCTGTGTATAGCTGATCACTGTGTATAGATATAGCATCAGTCTGTGTATAGCTGATCACTGTATAGATATAACATCAGTCTGTGTATAGCTGATCACTGTATAGATATAACATCAGTCTGTGTATAGCTGATCATTGTATAGATATAGCATCAGTATGTGTATAGCTGATCACTGTATAGATATAGCATCAGTCTGTGTATAGCTGATCACTGTATAGATATAACAGCAGTCTGTGTATAGCTGATCATTGTATAGATATAGCTGCAGTCTGGGTATAGCTGATCACTGTATAGATATAACATCAGTCTGTGTATAGCTGATCACTGTATAGATATAGCATCAGTCTGTGTATAGCTGATCACTGTATAGATATAACAGCAGTCTGTGTATAGCTGATCATTGTATAGATATAGCATCAGTATGTGTATAGCTGATCACTGTATAGATATATAGGATCAGTCTGTATATAGCTGATCACTGTATAGATATAGCATCAGTCTGTGTATAGCTGATCACTGTATAGATATAGCATCAGTCTGTGTATAGCTGACCACTGTATATATATATAGCATCAGTCTGTGTATAGCTGATCACTGTGTCGGTATAGCAGCTGTGTGTGTATAGCTGATCACTGTGTAGATATAACAGCAGTCTGTGTATAGCTGATCACTGTATAGATATAGCATCAGTCTGTGTATAGCTGATCACTGTATGGATATAGGATCACTCTGTGTATAGCTGATCACTGTATAGATATAGCAGCAGTCTGTGTATAGCTGATCACTGTATAGATATAGCAGCAGTCTGTGTATAGCTGATCGCTGTATAGATATAGCATCAGTCTGTGTATAGCTGATCACTGTATAGATATAGCAGCAGTCTGTGTATAGCTGATCACTGTATAGATATAGCATCAGTCTGTGTATAGCTGATCACTGTATAGATATAGCATCAGTCTGTGTATAGCTGATCACTGTATAGATATAGCATCAGTCTGTGTATAGCTGACCACTGTATAGATATAGCATCAGTCTGTGTATAGCTGATCACTGTGTCGGTATAGCAGCTGTGTGTGTATAGCTGATCACTGTGTAGATATAACAGCAGTCTGTGTATAGCTGATCACTGTATAGATATAGGATCACTCTGTGTATAGCTGATCACTGTATAGATATAGCAGCAGTCTGTGTATAGCTGATCACTGTATAGATATAGCATCAGTCTGTGTATAGCTGATCACTGTATAGATATAGCATCAGTCTGTGTATAGCTGATCACTGTATAGATATAGCATCAGTCTGTGTATAGCTGATCACTGTATAGATATAGCAGCAGTCTGTGTATAGCTGATCACTGTATAGATATAGCATCAGTCTGTGTATAGCTGATCACTGTATAGATATAGCATCAGTCTGTGTATAGCTGATCACTGTATAGATATAGCATCAGTCTGTGTATAGCTGATCACTGTATAGATATAGCATCAGTCTGTGTATAGCTGATCACTGTATAGATATAGGATCAGTCTGTGTATAGCTGATCACTGTATAGATATAGCAGCAGTCTGTGTATAGCTGATCACTGTATAGATATAGCAGCAGTCTGTGTATAGCTGATCACTGTATAGATATAGCATCAGTCTGTGTATAGCTGATCACTGTATAGATATAGCAGCAGTCTGTGTATAGCTGATCACTGTATAGATATAGCAGCAGTCTGTGTATAGCTGATCACTGTATAGATATAGCATCAGTCTGTGTATAGCTGATCACTGTATAGATATAGCATCAGTCTGTGTATAGCTGATCACTGTATAGATATAGCATCAGTCTGTGTATAGCTGATCACTGTA
>JABXNX010000047.1:141383-157317 GCA_014843695.1 Archivesica marissinica | reverse complement strand
CAGTCTGTGTATAGCTGATCACTGTATAGATATAGCATTCAGTCTGTGTATAGCTGATCACTGTATAGATATAGCAGCAGTCTGTGTATAGCTGATCACTGTATAGATATAGCAGCATCAGTCTGTGTATAGCTGATCACTGTATAGATATATCAGCATTACTACAGTCTGTGTATAGCTGATCACTGTATAGATATATCAGCATCAGTCTGTGTATAGCTGATCACTGTATAGATATAGCATCAGTCTGTGTATAGCTGATCACTGTATAGATATAGCATCAGTCTGTGTATAGCTGATCACTGTATATATATATAGCAGCAGTCTGTGTATAGCTGATCACTGTATAGATATAGCATCAGTCTGTGTATAGCTGATCACTGTATAGATATAGCAGCAGTCTGTGTATAGCTGATCACTGTATAGATATAGCAGCAGTCTGTGTATAGCTGATCACTGTATAGATATAGCATCAGTCTGTGTATAGCTGATCACTGTATAGATATAGCATCAGTCTGTGTATAGCTGATCACTGTATAGATATAGCAGCAGTCTGTGTATAGCTGATCACTGTATAGATATAGCATCAGTCTGTGTATAGCTGATCACTGTATAGATATAGCAGCAGTCTGTGTATAGCTGATCACTGTATAGATATAGCATCAGTCTGTGTATAGCTGATCACTGTATAGATATAGCATCAGTCTGTGTATAGCTGATCACTGTATAGATATAGCATCAGTCTGTGTATAGCTGATCACTGTATAGATATAGCATCATTCTGTGTATAGCTGATCACTGTATAGATATAGCAGCAGTCTGTGTATAGCTGATCACTGTATAGATATAGCAGCAGTCTGTGTATAGCTGATCACTGTATAGATATAGCATCAGTCTGTGTATAGCTGATCACTGTATAGATATAGCATCAGTCTGTGTATAGCTGATCACTGTATAGATATAGCATCAGTCTGTGTATAGCTGATCACTGTATAGATATAGCAACAGTCTGTGTATAGCTGATCACTGTATAGATATAGCATCAGTCTGTGTATAGCTGATCACTGTATAGATATAGCATCAGTCTGTGTATAGCTGATCACTGTATAGATATAGCATCAGTCTGTGTATAGCTGATCACTGTATAGATATAGCATCAGTCTGTGTATAGCTGATCACTGTATAGATATAGCATCAGTCTGTGTATAGCTGATCACTGTATAGATATAGCATCAGTCTGTGTATAGCTGATCACTGTATAGATATAGCATCAGTCTGTGTATAGCTGATCACTGTATAGATATAGCATCAGTCTGTGTATAGCTGATCACTGTATAGATATAGCATCAGTCTGTGTATAGCTGATCACTGTATAGATATAGCAGCATCAGTCTGTGTATAGCTGATCACTGTATAGATATAGCATCAGTCTGTGTATAGCTGATCACTGTATAGATATAGCATCAGTCTGTGTATAGCTGATCACTGTATAGATATAGCATCAGTCTGTGTATAGCTGATCACTGTATAGATATAGCATCAGTCTGTGTATAGCTGATCACTGTATAGATATAGCATCAGTCTGTGTATAGCTGATCACTGTATAGATATAGCATCAGTCTGTGTATAGCTGATCACTGTATAGATATAGCATCAGTCTGTGTATAGCTGATCACTGTATAGATATAGCATCAGTCTGTGTATAGCTGATCACTGTATAGATATAGCATCAGTCTGTGTATAGCTGATCACTGTATAGATATAGCATCAGTCTGTGTATAGCTGATCACTGTATAGATATAGCATCAGTCTGTGTATAGCTGATCACTGTATAGATATAGCAGCATCAGTCTGTGTATAGCTGATCACTGTATAGATATAGCAGCATCAGTCTGTGTATAGCTGATCACTGTATAGATATAGCATCAGTCTGTGTATAGCTGATCACTGTATAGATATAGCACATCAGTCTGTGTATAGCTGATCACTGTATAGATATAGCAGCATCAGTCTGTGTATAGCTGATCACTGTATAGATATAGCAGCATCAGTCTGTGTATAGCTGATCACTGTATAGATATAGCATCAGTCTGTGTATAGCTGATCACTGTATAGATATAGCATCAGTCTGTGTATAGCTGATCACTGTATAGATATAGCATCAGTCTGTGTATAGCTGATCACTGTATATATATATATACCAGCAGGCTGTGTAAGCTGATCACTGTATAGATATAGCATCAGTATGTGTATAGCTGATCACTGTATATATATATACCAGCAGGCTGTGTATAGCTGATCACTGTATAGATATAGCAGCAGTCTGTGTATAGCTGATCACTGTATAGATATAGCATCAGTATGTGTATAGCTGATCACTGTATAGATATAGCATCAGTCTGTGTATAGCTGATCACTGTATAGATATAGGATCAGTCTGTGTATAGCTGATCACTGTATGTATATATACCAGCAGGCTGTGTATAGCTGATCACTGTATAGATATAGCATCAGTCTGTGTATAGCTGATCACTGTATAGATATAGCATCAGTCTGTGTATAGCTGATCACTGTATAGATATAGCATCAGTCTGTGTATAGCTGATCACTGTATAGATATAGCATCAGTCTGTGTATAGCTGATCACTGTATAGATATAGCATCAGTCTGTGTATAGCTGATCACTGTATAGATATAGCATCAGTCTGTGTATAGCTGATCACTGTATAGATATAGCAGCAGTCTGTGTATAGCTGATCACTGTATAGATATAGCAGCAGTCTGTGTATAGCTGATCACTGTATAGATATAGCATCAGTCTGTGTATAGCTGATCACTGTATAGATATAGCATCAGTCTGTGTATAGCTGATCACTGTATAGATATAGCATCAGTCTGTGTATAGCTGATCACTGTATAGATATAGCATCAGTCTGTGTATAGCTGATCACTGTATAGATATAGCATCAGTCTGTGTATAGCTGATCACTGTATAGATATAGCATCAGTCTGTGTATAGCTGATCACTGTATAGATATAGCATCAGTCTGTGTATAGCTGATCACTGTATAGATATAGCATCAGTCTGTGTATAGCTGATCACTGTATAGATATAGCATCAGTCTGTGTATAGCTGATCACTGTATAGATATAGCATCAGTCTGTGTATAGCTGATCACTGTATAGATATAGCATCAGTCTGTGTATAGCTGATCACTGTATAGATATAGCATCAGTCTGTGTATAGCTGATCACTGTATAGATATAGCAGCATTCTGTGTATAGCTGATCACTGTATAGATATAGCATCAGTCTGTGTATAGCTGATCACTGTATAGATATAGCATCAGTCTGTGTATAGCTGATCACTGTATAGATATAGCATCAGTCTGTGTATAGCTGATCACTGTATAGATATAGCATCAGTCTGTGTATAGCTGATCACTGTATAGATATAGCAGCAGTCTGTGTATAGCTGATCACTGTATAGATATAGCATCAGTCTGTGTATAGCTGATCACTGTATAGATATAGCATCAGTCTGTGTATAGCTGATCACTGTATAGATATAGCATCAGTCTGTGTATAGCTGATCACTGTATAGATATAGCATCAGTCTGTGTATAGCTGATCACTGTATAGATATAGCATCAGTCTGTGTATAGCTGATCACTGTATAGATATAGCATCAGTCTGTGTATAGCTGATCACTGTATAGATATAGCATCAGTCTGTGTATAGCTGATCACTGTATAGATATAGCAGCATCAGTCTGTGTATAGCTGATCACTGTATAGATATAGCAGCATCAGTCTGTGTATAGCTGATCACTGTATAGATATAGCAGCATCAGTCTGTGTATAGCTGATCACTGTATAGATATAGCATCAGTCTGTGTATAGCTGATCACTGTATAGATATAGCATCAGTCTGTGTATAGCTGATCACTGTATAGATATAGCATCAGTCTGTGTATAGCTGATCACTGTATAGATATATATCAGCAGTCTGTGTAAGCTGATCACTGTATAGATATAGCATCAGTCTGTGTATAGCTGATCACTGTATATATATATACCAGCAGTCTGTGTATAGCTGATCACTGTATAGATATAGCAGCAGTCTGTGTATAGCTGATCACTGTATAGATATAGCATCAGTCTGTGTATAGCTGATCACTGTATAGATATAGCATCAGTCTGTGTATAGCTGATCACTGTATAGATATAGGATCAGTCTGTGTATAGCTGATCACTGTATGTATATATAGCAGCAGTCTGTGTATAGCTGATCACTGTATAGATATAGCAGCAGTCTGTGTATAGCTGATCACTGTATAGATATAGCATCAGTCTGTGTATAGCTGATCACTGTATAGATATAGCATCAGTCTGTGTATAGCTGATCACTGTATAGATATAGCATCAGTCTGTGTATAGCTGATCACTGTATAGATATAGCATCAGTCTGTGTATAGCTGATCACTGTATAGATATAGCATCAGTCTGTGTATAGCTGATCACTGTATAGATATAGCATCAGTCTGTGTATAGCTGATCACTGTATAGATATAGCATCAGTCTGTGTATAGCTGATCACTGTATAGATATAGCATCAGTCTGTGTATAGCTGATCACTGTATAGATATAGCAGCAGTCTGTGTATAGCTGATCACTGTATAGATATAGCATCAGTCTGTGTATAGCTGATCACTGTATAGATATAGCATCAGTCTGTGTATAGCTGATCACTGTATAGATATAGCATCAGTCTGTGTATAGCTGATCACTGTATAGATATAGCATCAGTCTGTGTATAGCTGATCACTGTATAGATATAGCATCAGTCTGTGTATAGCTGATCACTGTATAGATATAGCATCAGTCTGTGTATAGCTGATCACTGTATAGATATAGCATCAGTCTGTGTATAGCTGATCACTGTATAGATATAGCAGCATCAGTCTGTGTATAGCTGATCACTGTATAGATATAAGCATCAGTCTGTGTATAGCTGATCACTGTATAGATATAGCATCAGTCTGTGTATAGCTGATCACTGTATAGATATAGCATCAGTCTGTGTATAGCTGATCACTGTATAGATATAGCATCAGTCTGTGTATAGCTGATCACTGTATAGATATAGCAGCAGTCTGTGTATAGCTGATCACTGTATAGATATAGCATCAGTCTGTGTATAGCTGATCACTGTATAGATATAGCATCAGTCTGTGTATAGCTGATCACTGTATAGATATAGCATCAGTCTGTGTATAGCTGATCACTGTATAGATATAGCATCAGTCTGTGTATAGCTGATCACTGTATAGATATAGCATCAGTCTGTGTATAGCTGATCACTGTATAGATATAGCATCAGTCTGTGTATAGCTGATCACTGTATAGATATAGCAGCATCAGTCTGTGTATAGCTGATCACTGTATAGATATAGCATCAGTCTGTGTATAGCTGATCACTGTATAGATATAGCATCAGTCTGTGTATAGCTGATCACTGTATAGATATAGCAGCATACAGTCTGTGTATAGCTGATCACTGTATAGATATAGCAGCATTACTACAGTCTGTGTATAGCTGATCACTGTATAGATATAACATCAGTCTGTGTATAGCTGATCACTGTATAGATATAGCATCAGTCTGTGTATAGCTGATCACTGTATAGATATAGCATCAGTCTGTGTATAGCTGATCACTGTATAGATATAGCATCAGGCTGTGTATAGCTGATCACTGTGTCGGTATAGCAGCTGTGTGTGTATAGCTGATCACTGTATAGATATAGCATCAGGCTGTGTATAGCTGATCACTGTATAGATATAGCATCAGTCTGTGTATAGCTGATCACTGTATAGATATAGCATCAGGTTGTGTATAGCTGATCACTGTATGGATATAGCATCAGTCTGTGTATAGCTGATCACTGTATAGATATAGCAGCATTACTACAGTCTGTGTATAGCTGATCACTGTATAGATATAACATCAGTCTTTGTATAGCTGATCACTGTATAGATATAGCAGCATTACTACAGTCTATGTATAGCTGATCACTGTATAGATATAGCAGCATTACTACAGTCTGTGTATAGCTGATCACTGTATAGATATAGCAGCATTACTACAGTCTATGTATAGCTGATCACTGTATAGATATAGCAGCATTACTACAGTCTGTGTATAGCTGATCACTGTATAGATATAACATCAGTCTGTGTATAGCTGATCACTGTATAGATATAACATCAGTCTGTGTATAGCTGATCATTATATAGATATAACATCAGTCTGTGTATAGCTGATCAATGTATAGAATATAAACATGATTGTGTTGTTAACATATAAACATGGTTGTGTTGTTAACATATAAACATGATTGTGTTGTTAACATATAAACATGATTGTGTTGTTGATTTATAAACATGGTTGTGTTGTTAACATATAAACATGGTTGTGTTGTTAACATATAAACATGGTTGTGTTGTTAACATATAAACATGGTTGTGTTGTTAACATATAAACATGGTTGTGTTGTTAACATATACACATGGTTGTGTTGTTAACATATAAACATGATTGTGTTGTTAACATATAAACATGATTGTGTTGTTGATTTATAAACATGGTTGTGTTGTTAACATATAAACATTGTTGTGTTGTTAACATATAAACATGGTTGTGTTGTTAACATATAAACATGGTTGTGTTGTTAACATATAAACATGATTGTGTTGTTAACATATAAACATGGTTGTGTTGTTAACATATAAACATGATTGTGTTGTTAACATATAAACATGATTGTGTTGTTGATTTATAAACATGGTTGTGTTGTTAACATATAAACATGGTTGTGTTGTTAACATATAAACATGGTTGTGTTGTTAACATATAAACATGGTTGTGTTGTTAACATATAAACATGGTTGTGTTGTTAACATATAAACATGGTTGTGTTGTTAACATATAAACATGATTGTGTTGTTAACATATAAACATGGTTGTGTTGTTAGCATATAAACATGGTTGTGTTGTTAACATATAAACATGGTTGTGTTGTTAACATATAAACATGGTTGTGTTGTTAACATATAAACATGATTGTGTTGTTGATTTATTAATGATGAACACATTGTTTGTTAGATAGGAGAGGAATTACTGTGCAGCTGGAAGGGTTTAGGAAAGCTGGGCTGGTTGGAATGTCTGCCCAGACACAGACAGTAGGACTGGCTTACCAGGAATGTATCAGGTAGTTATAATCTGGCTTAGTGCATCCTATATTGGGATCACACTGTCCATGCACATGCAAGTATGTGCATTCATCCTGCCTCAATCTTATCCACATATCATCTTCTAATCCATTTGGCAAATGTTCATGAAATTTGGCAATAACTAATCACTTTTGTTATGTGACACCTGACAAGGTTCTGTACAATACACAAACATTGAATCATGAGCACTTGCCAATATTGATTGACAGAGATATATAGTGTGGTTGTATTTGTTCCCAGCCTTTCACAGACGGATCTGTAGTCCAGTGGTAACACGCTGGACTGGTAATCCAGGGATCGCAGGTTCGATCCCCCGTCTGACCCTAATACAATTAACAGTCTTTCAGATGGGACGTTAAACCGAGGTCTCGTGTCGGTGCTTTACACCGTGCACGTAATAGAACCAGAGGAGACTCTGGAATGGGTCTCTGTCTGTATCATTGCACTATCCTCCAAAATCTAAAATTACTAACCTCTTCAGGAGGCGTCGCTCATATGGGCAACCGGTAGCGACGATAAATAAACGTAAAACACACACTCCCAGCCTTTCCAAAAATAATCGGGGGTGGGGGGGTGCAATCATAAAAATGTGTGCCTATCTGTTAAAGGTCAAGCTCAAATGTACTCATCATTATTCGGCACTGCTCTCTTGAATTAAATATACATTATTTGCTTGTGAGTCTGGGTCATGGGTTCGGGTCTTGGTGTGGTGTCGATGAATAACAGGTGGAATTGTGAGTTGCATGTATCAATCTAAGCAATGTTTTCTTTTGAGTCATTTTTCATTTTACTTTTTGCATGATCTTTTCTGGAAAAAAGCTCAGTCATTTAGTGTAATCAAACGTTAGCTTGACTTTCTAGAGTGGGCCGTTGTCTAATGTTGTTAATACTTGTGGCCCTAGCAATTTTCATTTTCATACTATGTATTGTATCTGTTTCTGTCTTGACATATTTACCATTGATTTGCAAACACATATGATTAAGCTAAAGGTCAAGGTTACAGGATTAATTTGTGTTCTTAAAATACTACAGTAATAGTGTATGTATAAGACACAGTTTTTTCCCTCCAAAATAGTATTCAAAAGTCTGGTGCGTCTTATACTCCAGTTTAGAACTAAATTCCATTGTTTCAAAGACTCAAAAATGACAAATGACGTATTACAACAAAGGGAAATCAATATTTCATACTATTTTTCTCCAGTCCAGTTCGTGTCTATATCTATATCGTGTGGAAAATCATTCAAAGTTAAAAATTAAAGTTATTTCATTTATGATAAAAAATAGAAAATCTAGGTAGAAAATAGATTATTAAAAAATATTAAAATCAACAAGAGCAACTTTTATTGAAGGAAAATTAATGATGGTTCACATTTATCAAGTTTTGCAAACAACCAATTACCGACTGCTGTTTGGCTTATGTGCCGCTAATTATCATTGTTAATGTGTTGAGATTGACAAGTTTGACTAGGTGTTGACATGATGAAATTAAGTCACTTTAAATACTAGAACTTGTTGAGATTTACTCACTCACTGACACATGTCAAAGACGCTATTATACTGATTGTATGAAATATTAATGAAGTCATGAGCAGATGGATCTGTAGTCCAGTGGTAACACGCTGGACTGGTAATCCAGGGATCGCAGGTTCGATCCCCTGTCTGACCCTAATAAAATTAACAGTCTTTCAGATGGGACGTTAAACCGAGGTCTCGTGCACGTAAAAGAACCAGAGGAGATTCTGGAATGGGTCTGTCTGTATCATGCACTATCCTCCAAAATCTAAAATAACTTATCTCTTCAGGAGGCGTTGCTCATATGGGCAACCGGTAGCGACGATAAATAAACGTAAAAAAACCCCCAGTGAATAAGAAGTTAGCCGCCTACGTCGAAGCACGGTACACAGAGCTGTGAGAGAAAATATGGCATATTAACGATTTAGTGGTCATACACCAGAGTCATTATCAGAGTTTATTATTAGTTTTCGCGACATTTGGTCCTTATACAGCAAATAAGTTTTTTCCCATGGAATTTCTCTGTTTTTTAACTGCGTCTTATACTCCAATGCGTCTATACATACACAATTACGGCAATGGGAAAGTCATTAAGCACTACAAGAAATTGATTCCTGTCTTTCCTTTTATCTGTGCCTCAAAAATCAATGTTACTGGTTGGCAACCCTTTGGAAGGGGCAACCCATTTTCCCGTCCACCATCGTAAATGCTCATATTGCAGTTGCATGCGCAATTTCAAGACAGACGAGTTAAGCATATTAAATTTTATTGTTTACTTGAGTTTTAAAATCTCTGTGCACTTCTAGATACTGGGAAAACCCACATTTGTGTGCATGCACAAACTGTTTATTTTAGGAGGCCCAATAAGTGGTGAAATCAGTAGTCTGTATCTGATGCTGTCAATATTGTACAAAGTAACTGATGCTGTCAACATCGTACAAAGTAACTGATGCTGTCAACATCGTACAAAGTAACTGATGCTGTCAACATCGTACAAAGTATCTGATGCTGTCAACATCGTACACAGTAACTGATGCTGTCAACATCGTACAAAGTAACTGATGCTGTCAACATCGTACACAGTAACTGATGCTGTCAACATCGTACAAAGTAACTGATGCTGTCAACATCGTACAAAGTAACTGATGCTGTCAACATCATACAAAGTAACTGATGCTGTCAACATCGTACAAAGTAACTGATGCTGTCAACATCCTACAAAGTAACTGATGCTGTCAACATCGTACAAAGTAACTGATGCTGTCAACATTGTACAAATTAACTGATGCTGTCAACATTGTACAAAGTAACTGATGCTGTCAACATTGTACAAAGTAACTGATGCTGTCAACATCGTACAAAGTAACTGATGCTGTCAACATCGTACAAAGTAACTGATGCTGTCAACATCGTACAAAGTAACTGATGCTGTCAACATCCTACAAAGTAACTGATGCTGTCAACATCGTACAAAGTAACTGATGCTGTCAACATTGTACAAATTAACTGATGCTGTCAACATTGTACAAAGTAACTGATGCTGTCAACATCGTACAAAGTAACTGATGCTGTCAACATCGTACAAATTAACTGATGCTGTCAACATTGTACAAAGTAACTGATGCTGTCAACATCGTACAAAGTAACTGATGCTGTCAACATCGTACAAATTAACTGATGCTGTCAACATTGTACAAAGTAACTGATGCTGTCAACATCGTACAAAGTAACTGATGCTGTCAACATCGTACAAAGTAACTGATGCTGTCAACATCGTACAAAGTAACTGATGCTGTCAACATCCTACAAAGTAACTGATGCTGTCAACATCGTACAAAGTAACTGATGCTGTCAACATTGTACAAATTAACTGATGCTGTCAACATTGTACAAAGTAACTGATGCTGTCAACATCGTACAAAGTAACTGATGCTGTCAACATCGTACAAAGTAACTGATGCTGTCAACATCATACAAAGTAACTGATGCTGTCAACATCGTACAAAGTAACTGATGCTGTCAACATCATACACAGTAACTGATGCTGTCAACATCGTACAAAGTAACTGATGCTGTCAACATCGTACAAAGTAACTGATGCTGTCAACATCGTACAAAGTAACTGATGCTGTCAACATCGTACACAGTAACTGATGCTGTCAACATCGTACAAAGTAACTGATGCTGTCAACATCGTACAAAGTAATATCAAGTTTTTTCTAGTTCTAAGCATGATAAAAACTTATTACAAAATAAACAAATATAAAGTGTGACATAATATGTCAAATGTAAAACACTGATACCATATCTAGTGCACCGTACATGTCCGTAACGTATCTGCACCGTACATGTCCGTAACGTATCTGCACAGTACATGTCCGTAACGTATCTGCACCGTACATGTCCGTAACGTATCTGCACCGTACATGTCCGTAACGTATCTGCACAGTACATGTCCGTAACATATCTGCACCGTACATGTCCGTAACGTATCTGCACCGTACATGTCCGTAACGTATCTGCACAGTACATGTCCGTAACGTATCTGCACCGTACATGTCCGTAACGTATCTGCACAGTACATGTCCATAACGTATCTGCACCATACATGTCCGTAACGTATCTGCACCGTACATGTCCGTAACGTATCTGCACCGTACATGTCCGTAACGTATCTGCACCATACATGTCCGTAACGTATCTGCACCGTACATGTCCGTAACGTATCTGCACCGTACATGTCCGTAATGTGTCTGCACCGTACATGTCTGTAACGTATCTGCACCGTACATGTCCGTAATGTATCTGCACCATACATGTCTGTAACGTATCTGCACCGTACATGTCTGTAACGTATCTGCACCATAATGTCTGTAACGTATCTGCACCGTACATGTCTGTAACGTATCTGCACCGTACATGTCTGTAACGTATCTGCACCATACATGTCTGTAACGTATCTGCACCGTACATGTCTGTAACGTATCTGCACCATAATGTCTGTAACGTATCTGCACCGTACATGTCTGTAACGTATCTGCACCGTACATGTCTGTAACGTATCTGCACCATACATGTCTGTAACGTATCTGCACCGTACATGTCCGTAATGTATCTGCACCATACATGTCTGTAACGTATCTGCACCGTACATGTCTGTAACGTATCTGCACCATAATGTCTGTAACGTATCTGCACCGTACATGTCTGTAACGTATCTGCACCGTACATGTCTGTAACGTATCTGCACCATACATGTCTGTAACGTGTCTGCACCATACATGTCTGTAACGTATCTGCACCGTACATGTCCGTAATGTGTCTGCACCATAATGTCTGTAACGTATCTGCACCGTACATGTCTGTAACGTATCTGCACCGTACATGTCTGTAACGTATCTGCACCATACATGTCTGTAACGTGTCTGCACCATACATGTCTGTAACGTATCTGCACCGTACATGTCCGTAATGTGTCTGCACCATACATGTCTGTAACGTATCTGCACCGTACATGTCCGTAATGTGTCTGCACCGTAACGTATCTGCACCGTACATGTCCGTAACGTATCTGCACCGTACATGTCCGTAACGTATCTGCACCATACATGTCTGTAACGTATCTGCACCATACATGTCTGTAGCGTATCTGCACCGTACATGTCCGTAACGTATCTGCACCATACATGTCCGTAACGTATCTGCACCATACATGTCTGTAACGTATCTGCACCATACATGTCTGTAACGTATCTGCACCGTACATGTCCGTAATGTGTCTGCACCGTAACGTATCTGCACCGTACATGTCCGTAACGTATCTGCACCGTACATGTCCGTAACGTATCTGCACCATACATGTCTGTAACGTATCTGCACCATACATGTCTGTAGCGTATCTGCACCGTACATGTCCGTAACGTATCTGCACCATACATGTCTGTAGCGTATCTGCACCATACATGTCTGTAGCGTATCTGCACCGTACATGTCCGTAACGTATCTGCACCATACATGTCCGTAACGTATCTGCACCATACATGTCCGTAACGTATCTGCACCATACATGTCCGTAACGTATCTGCACCATACATGTCCGTAACGTATCTGCACCATACATGTCTGTAGCGTATCTGCACCGTACATGTCCGTAACGTATCTGCACCATACATGTCTGTAGCGTATCTGCACCATACATGTCTGTAGCGTATCTGCACCGTACATGTCCGTAACGTATCTGCTGAAAAATGTTTGCTTCGATACGAAGTTGCACACATTATTTTTTATTGTATTATTGCAGATTCTGTTACTTTAATTCTATTTATTGCATTTATTCTATATATACAATATACAGAACAGATTCTGTTAGATCTAAACAAACTATGGCGGAAAATAGGAGTGTGCGGATAATGGGTCTTCTATTGCATTTCAATAGGCATTTTAATTACCTCTTTTGTGACCTCACCATCAGCGGTTATCTCCCTTGATATTAGTTGTTTTGTGTTATTTATTACATGTATGATGAGCTGACCTGTTTATTTATGTAAAGAAAATTACGCTGGAGCACAAACTTTTAAAGTTATGATTAAAAACATCATTTTTTTGATGGAAAATGGTTGCCAACCAGTACCCTTACTGGCTAAAGCTGAAATCGCTGTCATTATTTCATCATATTATAATGGAAATATTAAACATCTTGCGGATGTTTACACAGTTACAGTTACACTTATACAAGTTATATATGTACACCAGAATCGGGTCCATACCTCAAACATCAGCTTAGTACCTAGACTGGCTGGTCAGTCGGTCAAAATAACGAGTAACTCTGTGTGTTTAGTGACTTAACCCTTTTCCACATGGAATCACCTCTTGATGCTACTACCAAAACCACAAACAGTGACAATGAAAGTCACAATGTAATAACCAAACCAACATTCGTAGTAACGGCAAGAACCTCATTTACCCCAGTAATCTCTACGGAGGTGAGGTAGATACGCTGACTGCTACCCATTGATTCATAGATAAATGGCTGTGGTATGTATGGAGATATAGTGTAGTATATTAGCCTAAATCCTATGGAAGTGATGTAGATATACTTATTGCTAATCCACTGATTGATAGATAAATGGCTGTGGTATGTATGGAGATATAGTGTAGTATATTAGCCTAAATCCTATGGAAGTGATGTAGATATACTTATTGCTAATCCACTGATTGATAGATAAATGGCTGTGGTATGTATGGAGATATAGTGTAGTATATTAGCCTAAATCCTATGGAAGTGATGTAGATATACTTATTGCTAATCCACTGATTGATAGATAAATGGCTGTGGTATGTATGGAGATATAGTGTAGTATATTAGCCTAAATCCTATGGAAGTGATGTAGATATACTTATTGCTAATCCACTGATTGATAGATAAATGGCTGTGGTATGTATGGAGATATAGTGTAGTATATTAGCCTAAATCTCATGCATTGGAAATGGTTAAATTACAAGCTGTGTTGGTCATGTTCATTTTGTATATAACGCAGACAATACTGTGTTCATACTGGTGCTCTACTGGACTCTGTGGACGTCACATACAGCACACAGATCCTTGGTGTGGCTGACACGTTACTTGGTGGCGTACAGCAAGCTGTCTATACAGAGGACAATCTTCTCGTGATACAGGTGACACAGTTAAACCTATCCTGTGGATATTGTGATATCTCTTCATATCATGCTTGCTTACCAACCCTTCTCAACCCTCACTCATCATGTTCCTTGCCCTCTCAACCCTCACTCATCATGTTCCTTGCCCTCTCAACCCCCACTCATCATGTTCCTTGCCCTCTCAACCCTCACTCATCATGTTCCTTGCCCTCTCAACCCCCACTCATCATGTTCCTTGCTCTCTCAACCCTCACTCATCATGTTCCTTGCCCTCTCAACCCTCACTCATCATGTTCCTTGCCCTCTCAACCCTCACTCATCATGTTCCTTGCCCTCTCAACCCCCACTCATCATGTTCCTTGCCCTCTCAACCCTCACTCATCATGTTCCTTGCCCTCTCAACCCTCACTCATCATGTTCCTTGCCCTCTCAACCCTCACTCATAATCTTCCTTGCCCTCTCAATCCTCACTCATCATGTTCCTTGCCCTCTCAACCCTCACTCATCATGTTCCTTGCCCTCTCAACCCTCACTCATCATGTTCCTTGCCCTCTCAACCCCCACTCATCATGTTCCTTGCCCTCTCAACCCTCACTCATCATGTTCCTTGCCCTCTCAACCCTCACTCATCATGTTCCTTGCCCTCTCAACCCTCACTCATCATGTTCCTTGCCATCTCAACCCCCACTTATCATGTTCCTTGCCCTCTCAACCCTCACTCATCATGTTCCTTGCCCTCTCAACCCCCACTCATCATGTTCCTTGCTCTCTCTAAACCCTCACTCTCTCTCAACCCTCTCTCTCATCCCTCACTCATCATTTTCCTTGCCCTCTCAACCCTCACTCATCATCTTCCTTGCCCTCTCAACCTCTCAACCCTCACTCATCATATTCATTGCTCTCTCAACCCTCACTCATCATCTCCTTGCCCTCTCAACCCTCACTCATCATATTCCTTGCCTTCTCAACCCTCACTCATCATGTTCCTTGCCCTCTCAACCCCCACTCATCATGTTCCTTGCCCTCTCAACCCTCACTCATCATGTTCCTTGCCTCTCAACCCTCACTCATCATGTTCCTTGCCCTCTCAACCCTCACTCATCATGTTCCTTGCCCTCTCAACCCCACTCATCATGTTCCTTGCCTCTCAACCCTCACATCATGTTCCTTGCCCTCTCAACCCTCACTCATCATGTTCCTTGCCCTCTCAACCCTCACTCATCATGTCCTTGCCCTCTCAACCCCCACTCATCATGTTCCTTGCCCTCTCAACCCTCACTCATCATGTTCCTTGCCCTCTCAACCTCTCACTCATCATGTTCCTTGCCCTCTCAACCCTCACTCATCATGTCCTTGCCCTCTCAACCCTCACTCATCATGTTCCTTGCCCTCTCAACCCTCACTCATCATGTTCCTTGCCCTCTCAACCCCCACTCATCATGTTCCTTGCCCTCTCAACCCTCACTCAT
>JABXNX010000047.1:94024-140383 GCA_014843695.1 Archivesica marissinica | reverse complement strand
CCTCTGTAGTCGAATCGGTGATGTTTGGATTGTGAAATAATCGTCCGAGTATATTACTTGAGTATCCCTGATGCGTGTGAGCCGGATATTCCGCTCCGTTTACGTGTCCCCTTGTTGGACTCCATGGAGGGTGGGGGCTACAGGTGATGAATTTTCGAATAATTTTAATATGGATACCCCAAGGAAAAAACGACCGCATAACGTCCTGGACTGTGATGACACGGGATGTGAGAACTCTTCTCACCAACCATCAAATTCCATTTATATAAGATGTCTAATTATCGAATCCACTGACACAAGTAAAAATATTACGACCCTCTCTCCTTTCATTATAGAAAAATCGATCGAGAGTATTGCAGGAGTTCCGAAATCAGTTAAAAAGCTCCGAACTGGGAACCTGCTTATTGAAGTAGGCAATCTTCATCACTCTCGCAATCTACTTTCTCTGACATCATTATTCAATGTTCCTTGCAAGTGTTATCCACACCATTCTCTCAACTCATCAAGAGGGGTAATTCGTTGCCCTGACCTTGCTGGCGTTGCAGAGACTGAGATTGTGGATGAGCTTCGAGAACAACATGGCACTGCAGCTAGACGCATTAAAATTAAAAGAGGCAATAGAGAAATACAAACAAACACAATCATTCTCACATTAATCAACCCAGTGCATTGATGCGTCTACTCAAACCACTGATTCAGATCGTGAGAAATCAAATTCTCCTGGTTTGCAGCACCTCAGTCTACTATTCCAAAAGCACCACCTGTAAAACAAAATGTCATCATAAATCGTCATCACAGTCTGTAAAAACAACATCATCGGGTAATACTAAATGCAATAATACAAATTCGGGTAATTCTAAACCCGCACTGATGAACCAAACCCCAAGAAATAAAATTAATTTAAATAAAAAACCCGATCGGCAGAGGAAGGGTGATGATGATCCCTTGCTCAGTCTAAATCGGTATAACACCCTGAGCGACATGGGGGATGAGGATGATACCCCATCACTCCATAAAGAAGATTTCGAGGCTGGATCCTCAAGATCTCATGCATCATTAATAAACATGTTTCTATATTCATTGTGTACTTTGTTCCATAAGTTTTAAATAAATCAAATGGATAATAAACCAGATATTATTCAGTGGAATTGCCGTGGTTTAGGACCCAATTATAATGAAATTCTTCTGTTATTGAATCAAGGAACTTCTGTACATTGTCTTCAAGAATCCTTTTTAAAAGTGACTAACAACATTTCCTTCCAAAATTATTCTATGTATAAATATACCGTTCTAGATGCAGAAAGAGCATGTGGTGGTTCATCCATCATTGTCAGTAACACTCTTTACCGGTCTATCAAACTAAATACTAACCTACAAGCTGTTGCTATTTCGGCCACACTACACAAAGTTATCACCATCTGTTCACTTTATATTCCACCAAGCAGTAAACCATCAATAGCTGAATTAGATAATTTAGTTCAACAGCTTCCAAAACCTTTCATAATTTTAGATGATCTTAATGGACACCATAATCTATGGGGTGAAAAGGTGAACTTATTGAACATTTTATAGATAGACACGATCTTTGTATTTTGAATGACAATTCGTATACTTATCTGCATCCTGCAACTGGAAATTATTCATCACTTGATTTAACTATATGCCATCCATCTATCTTTCTGGATTTTGAATGGAAAGTAGGAGATGACCTTTGCGGAAGTGATCACTTTCCAATTTTTCTTAGATGTTTACAACCAGTGGTAAATGATAATATTCAGCACTGGAAATTAAATAAAGCTGATTGGCACATATTTGAAGAAATGTGTGAAGATCTAATATCAATTGTCAATATAATTCATACGGAAGAGCCTATTAAAAGATACAAATAATTTACATGGAATAGCAGAAGAATGTATACCAAAATCTTAGGCGAATTCAGCAAAACTTAAAAAGCATTGGTTTAATGATGACTGTAGAACTGCCATTAAAAAACGTCATGTAGTGCCCACCCACTGTACAGTAAGCATGTCTGTAGTGCCCACCCACTGTACAATAACCATCTCTGTAGTGACCATCCACTGTACAGTAACCATGTCTGTAGTGACCACCCACTGTACAGTAAGCATGTCTGTAGTGCCCACCCACTGTACAGTAAGCATGTCTGTAGTGACCACCCACTGTACAGTAAGCATGTCTGTAGTGCCCACCCACTGTACAGTAAGCATGTCTGTAGTGACCACCCACTGTACAGTAAGCATGTCTATAGTGCCCACCCACTGTACAGTAACCATCTCTGTAGTGCCCACCCACTGTACAGTAACCATCTCTGTAGTGACCACCCACTGTACAATAACCATGTATGTAGTGCCCACCCACTGTACAGTAACCATCTCTGTAGTGCCCACCCACTGTACAATAACCATCTCTGTAGTGACCACCCACTGTACAATAACAATGTCTGTAGTGCCCACCCACTGTACAGTAACCATCTCTGTAGTGCCCACCCACTGTACAGTAACCATGTCTGTAGTGCCCACCCAATGTACAGTAACCATGTCTGTAGTGACCACCCACTGTACAATAACCATCTCTGTAGTGACCATCCACTGTACAGTAACCATGTCTGTAGTGACCACCCACTGTACAATAACCATCTCTGTAGTGACCACACACTGTACAGTAACCATCTCTGTAGTGACCATCCACTGTACAATAACCATGTCTGTAGTGCCCACCCACTGTACAGTAAGCATGTCTGTAGTGACCACCCACTGTACAGTAACCATCTCTGTAGTGACCACCCACTGTACAGTAAGCATGTCTGTAGTGACCACCCACTGTACAGTAAGCATGTCTGTAGTGACCACCCACTGTACAGTAACCATGTCTGTAGTGCCCACCCACTGTACAGTAACCATGTCTGTAGTGCCCACCCATTGTACAGTAAGCATGTCTGTAGTGACCACCCACTGTACAGTAACCATCTCTGTAGTGACCACCCACTGTACAGTAAGCATGTCTGTAGTGCCCACCCACTGTACAGTAAGCATGTCTGTAGTGACCACCCACTATACAGTAACCATGTCTGTAGTGACCATCCACTGTACAGTAAGCATGTCTGCAGTGCCCACCCACTGTAAGTATGCATCTCGGTAGTGACCACCCACTGTACAGTAACCATGTCTGTAGTGACCATCCACTGTACAGTAAGCATGTCTGTAGTGACCACCCACTGTACAGTAACCATGTCTGTAGTGACCACCCACTGTACAGTAACCATGTCTGTAGTGCCCACCCACTGTACAGTAACCATCTCTGTAGTGACCATCCACTGTACAGTAACCATGTCTGTAGTGCCCACCCACTGTACAGTAAGCATGTCTGCAGTGCCCACCCACTGTACAGTAAGCATCTCTGTAGTGACCACCCACTGTACAGTAACCATGTCTGTAGTGACCATCCACTGTACAGTAAGCATGTCTGTAGTGACCACCCACTGTACAGTAACCATGTCTGTAGTGACCACCCACTGTACAGTAACCATGTCTGTAGTGCCCACCCACTGTACAGTAACCATCTCTGTAGTGACCATCCACTGTACAGTAACCATGTCTGTAGTGCCCACCCACTGTACAAAAACCATGTCTGTAGTGACCATCCACTGTATAGTAACCATGTCTGTAGTGCCCACCCACTGTACAGTAAGCATGTCTGTAGTGCCCACCCACTGTACAGTAACCATCTCTGTAGTGACCACCCACTGTACAGTAAGCATGTCTGTAGTGACCACCCACTGTACAGTAAGCATGTCTGTAGTGACCACCCACTGTACAGTAACCATCTCTGTAGTGACCACCCACTGTACAGTAAGCATGTCTGTAGTGCCCACCCATTGTACAGTAAGCATGTCTGTAGTGACCACCCACTGTACAGTAACCATCTCTGTAGTGACCACCCACTGTACAGTAAGCATGTCTGTAGTGCCCACCCACTGTACAGTAAGCATGTCTGTAGTGACCACCCACTATACAGTAACCATGTCTGTAGTGACCATCCACTGTACAGTAAGCATGTCTGCAGTGCCCACCCACTGTACAGTATGCATCTCGGTAGTGACCACCCACTGTACAGTAACCATGTCTGTAGTGACCATCCACTGTACAGTAAGCATGTCTGTAGTGACCACCCACTGTACAGTAACCATGTCTGTAGTGACCACCCACTGTACAGTAACCATGTCTGTAGTGCCCACCCACTGTACAGTAACCATCTCTGTAGTGACCACCCACTGTACAGTAACCATGTCTGTAGTGCCCACCCACTGTACAGTAAGCATGTCTGCAGTGCCCACCCACTGTACAGTAAGCATCTCTGTAGTGACCACCCACTGTACAGTAACCATGTCTGTAGTGACCATCCACTGTACAGTAAGCATGTCTGTAGTGACCACCCACTGTACAGTAACCATGTCTGTAGTGACCACCCACTGTACAGTAACCATGTCTGTAGTGCCACCCACTGTACAGTAACCATCTCTGTAGTGACCATCCACTGTACAGTAACCATGTCTGTAGTGCCCACCCACTGTACAGAAACCATCTCTGTAGTGACCACCCCTGTACAGTAACCATGTCTGTAGTGACCATCCACTGTATAGTAACCATGTCTGTAGTGCCACCCACTGTACAGTAACCATGTCTGTAGTGCCCACCCACTGTACAGTAACCATCTCTGTAGTGCCCACCCACTGTACAGTAACCATGTCTGTAGTGCCCACCCACTGTACAGTAACCATGTCTGTAGTGCCCACCCACTGTACAGTAACCATGTCTGTAGTGCCCACCCACTGTACAGTAACCATCTCTGTAGTGACCACCCACTGTACAGTAACCATGTCTGTAGTGCCCACCCACTGTACAGTAACCATGTCTGTAGTGCCCACCCACTGTACAGTAACCATGTCTGTAGTGCCCACCCACTGTACAGTAACCATCTCTGTAGTGACCACCCACTGTACAGTAACCATGTCTGTAGTGACCACCCACTGTACAGTAACCATGTCTGTAGTGCCCACCCACTGTACAGTAACCATGTCTGTAGTGCCCACCCACTGTACAGTAACCATCTCTGTAGTGACCACCCACTGTACAGTAACCATGTCTGTAGTGACCACCCACTGTACAGTAACCATGTCTGTAGTGCCCACCCACTGTACAGTAACCATGTCTGTAGTGACCACCCACTGTACAGTAACCATGTCTGTAGTGCCCACCCACTGTACAGTAACCATGTCTTTAGTGCCCACACACTGTACAGTAACCATCTCTGTAGTGACCACCCACTGTACAGTAACCATGTCTGTAGTGACCACCCACTGTACAGTAACCATGTCTGTAGTGACCACCCACTGTACAGTAACCATGTCTGTAGTGACCACCCACTGTACAGTAACCATGTCTGTAGTGACCACCCACTGTACAGTAACCATGTCTGTAGTGCCCACCCACTGTACAGTAACCATCTCTGTAGTGACCACCCACTGTACAGTAACCATGTCTGTAGTGACCACCCACTGTACAGTAACCATGTCTGTAGTGCCCACCCACTGTACAGTAACCATGTCTGTAGTGACCACCCACTGTACAGTAACCATCTCTGTAGTGACCACCCACTGTACAGTAACCATGTCTGTAGTGACCACCCACTGTACAGTAAGCATGTCTGTAGTGACCACCCACTGTACAGTAACCATCTCTGTAGTGACCACCCACTGTACAGTAAGCATGTCTGTAGTGACCACCCACTGTACAGTAACCATCTCTGTAGTGACCACCCACTGTACAGTACGCATGTCTGTAGTGCCCACCCACTGTACAGTAAGCATGTCTGTATTGACCACCCACTATACAGTAACCATGTCTGTAGTGACCATCCACTGTACAGTAAGCATGTCTGCAGTGCCCACCCACTGTACAGTAAGCATCTCTGTAGTGACCACCCACTGTACAGTAACCATGTCTGTAGTGACCATCCACTGTACAGTAACCATGTCTGTAGTGCCCACCCACTGTACAGTAACCATGTCTGTAGTGCCCACCCACTGTACAGTAACCATCTCTGTAGTGCCCACCCACTGTACAGTAACCATGTCTGTAGTGCCCACCCACTGTACAGTAAGCATGTCTGTAGTGCCCACCCACTGTACAATAACCATGTCTGCAGTGCCCACCCACTGTACAATAACCATCTCTGTAGTGACCACCCACTGTACAGTAACCATGTCTGTAGTGCCCACCCACTGTACAGTAACCATCTCTGTAGTGCCCACCCACTGTACAGTAACCATGTCTGTAGTGCCCACCCACTGTACAGTAACCATCTCTGTAGTGCCCACCCACTGTACAGTAACCATCTCTGTAGTGACCACCCACTGTACAGTAACCATCTCTGTAGTGACCACCCACTGTACAGTAACCATGTCTGTAGTGCCCACCCACTGTACAGTAACCATGTCTTTAGTGCCCACCCACTGTACAGTAACCATCTCTGTAGTGACCACCCACTGTACAGTAACCATGTCTGTAGTGCCCACCCACTGTACAGTAACCATGTCTGTAGTGCCCACCCACTGTACAGTAACCATGTCTGTAGTGCTGTAGTGCCCACCCACTGTACAGTAACCATCTCTGTAGTGACCACCCACTGTACAGTAACCATGTCTGTAGTGACCACCCACTGTACAGTAACCATGTCTGTAGTGCCCACCCACTGTACAGTAACCATGTCTGTAGTGCCCACCCACTGTACAGTAACCATCTCTGTAGTGACCACCCACTGTACAGTAACCATGTCTGTAGTGACCACCCACTGTACAGTAACCATGTCTGTAGTGCCCACCCACTGTACAGTAACCATGTCTGTAGTGACCACCCACTGTACAGTAACCATGTCTGTAGTGCCCACCCACTGTACAGTAACCATGTCTTTAGTGCCCACACACTGTACAGTAACCATCTCTGTAGTGACCACCCACTGTACAGTAACCATGTCTGTAGTGCCCACCCACTGTACAGTAACCATGTCTGTAGTGCCCACCCACTGTACAGTAACCATGTCTGTAGTGCCCACCCACTGTACAATAACCATCTCTGTAGTGACCATCCACTGTACAGTAACCATGTCTGTAGTGACCACCCACTGTACAGTAACCATGTCTGTAGTGCCCACCCACTGTACAGTAACCATGTCTGTAGTGCCCACACACTGTACAGTAACCATCTCTGTAGTGACCACCCACTGTACAGTAACCATGTCTGTAGTGCCCACCCACTGTACAGTAACCATGTCTGTAGTGCCCACCCACTGTACAGTAACCATGTCTGTAGTGCCCACCCACTGTACAATAACCATCTCTGTAGTGACCATCCACTGTACAGTAACCATGTCTGTAGTGACCACCCACTATACAGTAAGCATGTCTGTAGTGCCCACCCACTGTACAGTAAGCATGTCTGTAGTGACCACCCACTGTACAGTAAGCATGTCTGTAGTGCCCACCCACTGTACAGTAAGCATGTCTGTAGTGACCACCCACTGTACAGTAAGCATGTCTATAGTGCCCACCCACTGTACAGTAACCATCTCTGTAGTGCCCACCCACTGTACAGTAACCATCTCTGTAGTGACCACCCACTGTACAATAACCATGTATGTAGTGCCCACCCACTGTACAGTAACCATCTCTGTAGTGCCCACCCACTGTACAGTAACCATGTCTGTAGTGCCCACCCAATGTACAGTAACCATGTCTGTAGTGACCACCCACTGTACAATAACCATCTCTGTAGTGACCATCCACTGTACAGTAACCATGTCTGTAGTGACCACCCACTGTACAATAACCATCTCTGTAGTGACCACCCACTGTACAGTAAGCATGTCTGTAGTGACCACCCACTGTACAGTAAGCATGTCTGTAGTGACCACCCACTGTACAGTAACCATCTCTGTAGTGACCACCCACTGTACAGTAAGCATGTCTGTAGTGCCCACCCACTGTACAGTAAGCATGTCTGTAGTGACCACCCACTATACAGTAACCATGTCTGTAGTGACCATCCACTGTACAGTAAGCATGTCTGCAGTGCCCACCCACTGTACAGTAAGCATCTCTGTAGTGACCACCCACTGTACAGTAACCATGTCTGTAGTGACCATCCACTGTACAGTAAGCATGTCTGTAGTGACCACCCACTGTACAGTAACCATGTCTGTAGTGACCATCCATTGTACAGTAACCATGTCTGTAGTGCCCACCCACTGTACAGTAACCATCTCTGTAGTGACCATCCATTGAACAGTAATCATGTCTGTAGTGCCCACCCACTGTACAGTAACCATCTCTGTAGTGACCACCCACTGTACAGTAACCATGTCTGTAGTGACCACCCACTGTACAGTAACCATGTCTGTAGTGCCCACCCACTGTACAGTTAGCATGTCTGTAGTGCCCACCCACTGTACAGTAACCATCTCTGTAGTGCCCACCCACTGTACAGTAACCAGGTCTGTAGTGCCCACCCACTGTACAGTAAGCATGTCTGTAGTGCCCACCCACTGTACAGTAAGCATGTCTGTAGTGCCCACCCACTGTACAATAACCATGTCTGCAGTGCCCACCCACTGTACAATAACCATCTCTGTAGTGACCACCCACTGTACAGTAACCATGTCTGTAGTGCCCACCCACTGTACAATAACAATGTCTGTAGTGCCCACCCACTGTACAGTAACCATCTCTGTAGTGCCCACCCACTGTACAGTAACCATGTCTGTAGTGCCCACCCAATGTACAGTAACCATGTCTGTAGTGACCACCCACTGTACAATAACCATCTCTGTAGTGACCATCCACTGTACAGTAACCATGTCTGTAGTGACCACCCACTGTACAATAACCATCTATGAAGTGACCACCCACTGTACAGTAACCATCTCTGTAGTGACCATCCACTGTACAATAACCATGTCTGTAGTGCCCACCCACTGTACAGTAAGCATGTCTGTAGTGACCACCCACTGTACAGTAACCATCTCTGTAGTGACCACCCACTGTACAGTAAGCATGTCTGTAGTGACCACCCACTGTACGGTAAGCATGTCTGTAGTGACCACCCACTGTACAGTAACCATCTCTGTAGTGACCACCCACTGTACATTAAGCATGTAGGTAGTGCCCACCCACTGTACAGTAAGCATGTCTGTAGTGACCACCCACTGTACAGTAACCATCTCTGTAGTGACCACCCACTGTACAGTAAGCATGTCTGTAGTGCCCACCCACTGTACAGTAAGCATGTCTGTAGTGACCATCCACTGTACAGTAAGCATGTCTGCAGTGCCCACCCACTGTACAGTGAGCATCTCTGTAGTGACCACCCACTGTACAGTAAGCATGTCTGTAGTGACCACCCACTGTACAGTAACCATGTCTGTAGTGACCACCCACTGTACAGTAACCATGTCTGTAGTGCCCACCCACTGTACAGTAACCATCTCTGTAGTGACCACCCACTGTACAGTAACCATGTCTGTAGTGACCACCCACTGTACAGTAACCATGTCTGTAGTGCCCACCCACTGTACAGTAATCATGTCTGTAGTGCCCACCCACTGTACAGTAAGCATGTCTGTAGTGCCCACCCACTGTACAGTAACCATCTCTGTAGTGCCCACCCACTGTACAGTAACCATGTCTGTAGTGCCCACCCACTGTACAGTAAGCATGTCTGTAGTGCCCACCCACTGTACAGTAACCATCTCTGTAGTGCCCACCCACTGTACAGTAACCATCTCTGTAGTGACCACCCACTGTACAGTAACCATGTCTGTAGTGCCCACCCACTGTACAGTAACCATCTCTGTAGTGCCCACCCACTGTACAGTAACCATGTCTGTAGTGCCCACCCACTGTACAGTAAGCATGTCTGTAGTGCCCACCCACTGTACAGTAACCATCTCTGTAGTGCCCACCCACTGTACAGTAACCATCTCTGTAGTGACCACCCACTGTACAGTAACCATGTCTGTAGTGCCCACCCACTGTACAGTAACCATGTCTTTAGTGCCCACACACTGTACAGTAACCATCTCTGTAGTGACCACCCACTGTACAGTAACCATGTCTGTAGTGCCCACCCACTGTACAGTAACCATGTCTGTAGTGCCCACCCACTGTACAGTAACCATGTCTGTAGTGACCACCCACTGTACAGTAACCATGTCTGTAGTGCCCACCCACTGTACAGTAACCATCTCTGTAGTGACCACCCACTGTACAGTAACCATGTCTGTAGTGCCCACCCACTGTACAGTAACCATCTCTGTAGTGACCACCCACTGTACAGTAACCATGTCTGTAGTGACCACCCACTGTACAGTAACCATGTCTGTAGTGCCCACCCACTGTACAGTAAGCATGTCTGTAGTGTCACCCACTGTACAGTAACCATCTCTGTAGTGCCCACCCACTGTACAGTAACCATCTCTGTAGTGACCACCCACTGTACAGTAACCATGTCTGTAGTGACCACCCACTGTACAGTAACCATGTCTGTAGTGCCCACCCACTGTACAGTAACCATGTCTGTAGTGCCCACCCACTGTACAGTAACTATCTCTGTAGTGACCACCCACTGTACAGTAACCATGTCTGTAGTGACCACCCACTGTACAATAACCATGTATGTAGTGCCCACCCACTGTACAGCAACCATCTCTGTAGTGACCACCCACTGTACAGTAACCATGTCTGTAGTGCCCACCCACTGTACAGTAACCATCTCTGTAGTGACCACCCACTGTACAGTAACCATCTCTGTAGTGCCCACCCACTGTACAGTAACCATCTCTGTAGTGACCACCCACTGTACATTAAGCATGTATATAGTGCCCACCCACTGTACAATAACCATGTATACAGTGCCCACCCACTGTACAGTAAGCATGTCTGTAGTGCCCACCCACTGTACAGTAACCATGTATGTAGTGACCACCCACTGTACAGTAACCATCTCTGTAGTGCCCACCCACTGTACAGTAACCATGTCTGTTGTGACCATCCACTGTACAGTAACCATGTCTGTAGTGCCCACCCACTGTACAATAAGCATGTCTGTAGTGCCCACCCACTGTACAGTAAGCATGTCTGTAGTGACCACCCACTGTACAGTAACCATCTCTGTAGTGACCACCCACTGTACAGTAAGCATGTCTGTAGTGCCCACCCACTGTACAGTAACCATCTCTGTAGTGACCACCCACTGTACAGTAACCATCTCTGTAGTGACCACCCACTGTACAGTAACCATGTCTGTAGTGACCATCCACTGTACAGTAACCATGTCTGTAGTGACCATCCACTGTACAGTAAGCATGTCTGTAGTGACCACCCACTGTACAGTAACCATGTCTGTAGTGACCACCCACTGTACAGTAACCATGTCTGTAGTGCCCACCCACTGTACAGTAACCATCTCTGTAGTGACCACCCACTGTACAGTAACCATGTCTGTAGTGCCCACCCACTGTACAGTAACCATGTCTGTAGTGACCACCCACTGTACAGTAACCATGTCTGTAGTGCCCACCCACTGTACAGTAACCATCTCTGTAGTGCCCACCCACTGTACAGTAACCATGTCTGTAGTGACCACCCACTGTACAATAACCATGTATGTAGTGCCCACCCACTGTACAGCAACCATCTCTGTAGTGACCACCCACTGTACAGTAACCATGTCTGTAGTGCCCACCCACTGTACAGTAACCATCTCTGTAGTGACCACCCACTGTACAGTAACCATCTCTGTAGTGCCCACCCACTGTACAGTAACCATCTCTGTAGTGACCACCCACTGTACATTAAGCATGTATATAGTGTCCACCTACTGTACAATAACCATGTATACAGTGCCCACCCACTGTACAGTAAGCATGTCTGTAGTGCCCACCCACTGTACAGTAACCATGTATGTAGTGACCACCCACTGTACAGTAACCATCTCTGTAGTGCCCACCCACTGTACAGTAACCATTTCTGTTGTGACCATCCACTGTACAGTAACCATGTCTGTAGTGCCCACCCACTGTACAATAAGCATGTGTGTAGTGCCCACCCACTGTACAGTAAGCATGTCTGTAGTGACCACCCACTGTACAGTAACCATCTCTTTAGTGACCACCCACTGTACAGTAAGCATGTCTGTAGTGCCCACCCACTGTACAGTAAGCATGTCTGTAGTGACCACCCACTGTACAGTAACCATCTCTGTAGTGACCACTCACTGTACAGTAACCATGTCTGTAGTGACCATCCACTGTACAGTAACCATGTCTGTAGTGACCATCCACTGTACAGTAAGCATGTCTGTAGTGACCACCCACTGTACAGTAACCATGTCTGTAGTGACCACCCACTGTACAGTAACCATGTCTGTAGTGCCCACCCACTGTACAGTAACCATCTCTGTAGTGACCATCCACTGTACAGTAACCATGTCGGTAGTGCCCACCCACTGTACAGTAACCATCTCTGTAGAGACCACCCACTGTACAGTAACCATGTCTGTAGTGCCCACCCACTGTACAGTAACCATCTCTGTAGTGCCCACCCACTGTACAGTAACCATGTCTGTAGTGCCCACCCACTGTACACCCACTGTACAGTAACCATGTCTGTAGTGCCCACCCACTGTACAGTAACCATGTATGTAGTGCCCACCCACTGTACAGTAACCATGTCTGTAGTGCCCACCCACTGTACAGTAACCATCTCTGTAGTGACCACCCACTGTACAGTAACCATGTCTGTAGTGACCACCCACTGTACAGTAACCATGTCTGTAGTGCCCACCCACTGTACAGTAAGCATGTCTGTAGTGCCCACCCACTGTACAGTAACCATGTCTGTAGTGCCCACCCACTGTACAGTAACCATCTCTGTAGTGCCCACCCACTGTACAGTAACCATCTCTGTAGTGACCACCCACTGTACAGTAACCCTGTCTGTAGTGCCCACCCACTGTACAGTAACCATCTCTGTAGTGCCCACCCACTGTACAGTAACCATCTCTGTTGTGACCACCCACTGTACATTAAGCATGTATATATTGCCCACCCACTGTACAGTAAGCATGTCTGTAGTGTCCACCCACTGTACAGTAAGCATGTCTGTAGTGCCCACCCAATGTACAGTAACCATGTATGTAGTGACCACCCACTGTACAGTAACCATCTCTGTAGTGCCCACCCACTGTACAGTAACCATGTCTGTAGTGACCATCCACTGTACAGTAACCATGTCTGTAGTGCCCACCCACTGTACAGTAACCATCTCTGTAGTGACCATCCACTGTACAGTAACCATGTCTGTAGTGCCCACCCACTGTACAGTAACCATGTCTGTAGTGCCCACCCACTGTACATTAAGCATGTCTGTAGTGCCCACCCACTGTACAGTAACCATGTCTGTAGTGACCACCCACTGTACAGTAACCATGTCTGTAGTGACCACCCACTGTACATTAAGCATGTCTGTAGTGACCACCCACTGTACAGTAACCATGTATACAGTGCCCACCCACTGTACAGTAACCATGTATGTAGTGACCACCCACTGTACAGTAACCATGTCTGTAGTGCCCACCCACTGTACAGTAACTATGTATGTAATGACCACCCACTGTACAGTAACCATGTATATAGTGCCCACCCACTGTACTGTAACCATGTCTGTTGTGACCACCCACTGTACAGTAACCATGTCTGTAGTGACCACCCACTGTACAGTAACTATATATGTAATGACCACCCACTGTACAGTAACCATGTATATAGTGCCCACCCATTGTACAGTAACTATGTCTGTAGTGACCACCCACTGTACAGTAACCATGTCTGTAGTGACCACCCACTGTACAGTAACCATGTATATAGTGACCACCCACTGTACAGTAACCATGTCTGTAGTGACCACCCACTGTACAGTAACTATGTATGTAATGACCACTCACTGTACAGTAACCATGTATATAGTGCCCACCCACTGTACAGTAACCATGTCTGTAGTGACCACCCACTGTACAGTAACCATGTCTGTAGTGACCACCCACTGTACAGTAACTATATATGTAATGACCACCCACTGTACAGTAACCATGTATATAGTGCCCACCCACTGTACAGTAACCATGTCTGTAGTGACCACCCACTGTACAGTAACCATGTCTGTAGTGACCACCCACTGTACAGTAACCATGTATATAGTGACCACCCACTGTACAGTAACCATGTCTGTAGTGACCACCCACTGTACAGTAACTATGTATGTAATGACCACCCACTGTACAGTAACCATGTATATAGTGCCCACCCACTGTACAGTAACCATGTCTGTAGTGACCACCCACTGTACAGTAACTATATATGTAATGACCACCCACTGTACAGTAACCATGTATATAGTGCCCACCCACTGTACAGTAACCATGTCTGTAGTGACCACCCACTGTACAGTAACCATGTCTGTAGTGACCACCCACTGTACAGTAACTATGTATGTAATGACCACCCACTGTACAGTAACTATGTATATAGTGCCCACCCACTGTACAGTAACCATGTCTGTAGTGCCCACCCACTCTACACTATGTATATAGTGCCCACCCACTGTACAGTAACCATGTATGTAGTGCCCACCCACTGTACAGTAACCATGTCTGTAGTGACCACCCACTGTACAGTAACCATGTCTGTAGTGACCACCCACTGTACAGTAACCATGTCTGTAGTGCCCACCCACTGTACAGTAACCATGTCTGTAGTGACCACCCACTGTACAGTAACCATGTCTGTAGTGACCACCCACTGTACAGTAACCATGTCTGTAGTGACCACCCACTGTACAGTAACCATGTCTGTAGTGACCACCCACTGTACAGTAACCATGTCTGTAGTGACCACCCACTGTACAGTAACCATGTCTGTAGTGACCACCCACTGTACAGTAACCATGTCTGTAGTGACCACCCACTGTACAGTAACCATGTCTGTAGTGACCACCCACTGTACAGTAACCATGTCTGTAGTGACCACCCACTGTACAGTAACCATGTCTGTAGTGACCACCCACTGTACAGTAACCATGTCTGTAGTGACCACCCACTGTACAGTAACCATGTCTGTAGTGACCACCCACTGTACAGTAACCATGTCTGTAGTGACCACCCACTGTACAGTAAATATGTATGTAATGACCACCCACTGTACAGTAACCATGTATATAGTGCCCACCCACTGTACAGTAACCATGTCTGTAATGACCACCCACTGTACAGTAACTATGTCTGTAGTGCCCACTCACTGTACAGTAACTATGTATGTAATGACCACCCACTTACAGTAACTATGTCTGTAATGACCACCCACTGTACAGTAACCATGTATATAGTGCCCACCCACTGTACAGTAACTATGTATGTAATGACCACCCACTGTACAGTAACCATGTATATAGTGCCCACCCACTGTACAGTAACTATGTATGTAATGACCACCCACTGTACAGTAACCATGTATATAGTGCCCACCCACTGTACAGTAACCATGTCTGTAATGACCACCCACTGTACAGTAACTATGTCTGTAGTGCCCACCCACTGTACAGTAACCATGTATGTAGTGACCACCCACTGTACAGTAACTATGTCTGTAGTGACCACCCACTGTACAGTAACTATGTATGTAATGACCACCCACTGTACAGTAACCATTTTGAAGTGACCACCCGCTGTACAGTAACTATGTATGTAATGACCACCCACTGTACAGTAACTATGTATGTAATGACCACCCACTGTACAGTAACTATGTCTGTAGTGACCACCCACTGTACAGTAACCATGTCTGTAGTGACCACCCACTGTACAGTAAATATGTATGTAATGACCACCCACTGTACAGTAACCATGTATATAGTGCCCACCCACCATACAGTAACCATGTCTGTAATGACCACCCACTGTACAGTAACTATGTCTGTAGTGCCCACCCACTGTACAGTAACTATGTATGTAATGACCACCCACTGTACAGTAACCATGTATATAGTGCCCACCCACTGTACAGTAACCATGTCTGTAGTGACCACCCACTGTACAGTAACTATGTCTGTAGTGACCACCCACTGTACAGTAACTATGTATGTAATGACCACCCACTGTACAGTAACCATTTTGAAGTGACCACCTGCTGTACAGTAACTATGTATGTAATGACCCCCCACTGTACAGTAACCATTTTGAAGTGACCACCCGCTGTACAGTAACCATGTCTGTAGTGTACAGACTCAGTAACCATGTCTGAGTGATAGTATGGGAGAATGACATATGAGAGGTCAAATCACTAATCCACTATTGACCCCCAACTAAACCCGTTTTGCCGCCCTTTATAATAATCCGCGCATGGGAGAAAAAGAAGTCAAGATGTATGCATCGACATTGTCTTGCAACAATGTCGGAATGAAGTAGTGTATATATCTTGTTTAGATCAACCTCTGATCAATTAAATAAATATTCGTAAGACTATTATACAGTCGATTCTGGTCCTCTTTTTATGTATTGATACACGGTATAAACTATGAATCTCGGATATGGGTTTGGTTTATTTATTTATTCCATGAAGACCCGGTGACATATGTATACAATATATCTATAATATGACCCCCTTACATGTACTTTGGTCATGCAATCTGCGGATTTTGGCATGCACTCACTTATAATACGGGTTGACATCAAACCATGTATAGATTGTGTTTGACCAGTGCAAGTTGAAGAAGTCAGAGTGTTTTCTTTTCTAAAACGTAATTATGGTTACCATTAAAATTTTAACAAATATTTTTAAAATTGAATTTAAAATATTTTTTGACACTCGCTTATAAGACGTGAAGCCATAATCTGTTTGAAGCCATAATCTGGTGGTAAAAAAGTTGTCTCATTGGCAAGTATGTATGGTAGAACAATATAATTATATAACACTATTGCTGGGACCAGACAATGAGTGGGAATGTTGTTCTAGTTAAAAGTGTTTGAGGTAACAAAATTTGGCTTTATGTTGGCTGCATACACTCGCGTACCTATATGCACCCAATGTCCAGTGTATTTAGAGACAAATACAGGCAATCTTGTATTCATTTGTTGTGCTTAGTACATGTGGTACTATTATACTTATTATGTTTATTTACAGAAATACACGGGTAGAAAGAACATATCAGAGGTATCATTGCTGGAAATGAGTCGTTTCCAGTCAGATGCTGTAAGATTGTCTTATCTGGAAAAGGTACAACTTTCTTATATCTGACTCAATGGTACTGTACAGATAACGTGAAGCTAACACCTCCACAGCTGATCCCACTTGTATCCATTGATCTGTCGGCAAGTTACCTAAACACTCAACTCCATCAAACTGACCATTGTATCCATTGATCTATTGGCAAGCTACCTAAACACTCAACTCCATCAAGCTGACCATTGTATCCATTGATCTGTCGGCAAGCTACCTAAACACTCAACTCCATCAAACTGACCATTGTATCCATTGATCTGTCGGCAAGCTACCTAAACACTCAACTCCATCAAACTGACCATTGTATCCATTGATCTGTCGGCAAGCTACCTAAACACTCAACTCCATCAAACTGACCATTGTATCCATTGATCTGTCGGCAAGCTACCTAAACACTCAACTCCATCAAACTGACCATTGTATCCATTGATCTGTCGGCAAGCTACTTAAACACTCAATTCCATCAAACTGACCATTGTATCCATTGATCTGTCGGCAAGCTACTTAAACACTCAATTCCATCAAACTGACCATTGTATCCATTGATCTGTCGGCAAGCTACCTAAACACTCAACTCCATCAAACTGACCATTGTATCCATTGATCTGTCGGCAAGCTACTTAAACACTCAATTCCATCAAACTGACCATTGTATCCATTGATCTGTCGGCAAGCTACTTAAACACTCAATTCCATCAAACTGACCATTGTATCCATTGATCTGTCGGCAAGCTACCTAAACACTCAACTCCATCAAACTGACCATTGTATCCATTGATCTGTCGGCAAGCTACTTAAACACTCAATTCCATCAAACTGACCATTGTATCCATTGATCTGTCGACAAACTACCTAAACACTCAACTCTATAGTGCCCACCCACTGTACAGTTACCATGTCTGTAGTGCCCACCCACTGTACAGTAACCATGTCTGTAGTGACCACCCACTGTACAGTAACCATGTCTGTAGTGACCACCCACTGTACAATAACCATGTCTGTAGTGACCACCCACTGTACAGTAACCATGTCTGTAGTGACCATCCACTGTACAGTAACCATGTATGTAGTGACCATCCACTGTACAGTAACCATGTATGTAGTGACCACCCACTGTACAGTAACCATGTATGTAGTGACCACCCACTGTACAGTAAGCATGTCTGTAGTGACCACCCACTGTACAGTAACCATGTCTATAGTGACCATCCACTGTACAGTAACCATGTCTGTAGTGACCACCCACTGTACAGTAACCATTTATGTAGTGCCCACCCACTGTACAGTAACCATTTATGTAGTGACCACCCACTGTACAGTAACCATGTCTGTAGTGACCATCCACTGTACAGTAAGCATGTCTGTTGTGCCCACCCACTGTACAGTAACCATGTCTGTAGTGACCACCCACTGTACAGTAACCATGTCTGTAGTGCCCACCCACTGTACAGTAACCATGTCTGTAGTACCCACCCACTGTACAGTAACCATGTCTGTAGTGACCACCCACTGTACAGTAACCATGTATGTAGTGCCCACCCACTGTACAGTAACCATTTATGTAGTGACCACCCACTGTACAATAACCATGTCTGTAGTGCCCACCCACTGTACAGTAACCATGTCTGTAGTGACCACCCACTGTACAGTAACCATGTCTGTAGTGACCACCCACTGTACAATAACCATGTCTGTAGTGACCACCCACTGTACAGTAACCATGTCTGTAGTGACCACCCACTGTACAGTAAGCATGTCTGTAGTGACCACCCACTGTACAATAACCATGTCTGTAGTGACCACCCACTGTACAGTAACCATGTCTGTAGTGACCATCCACTGTACAGTAACCATGTATGTAGTGACCATCCACTGTACAGTAACCATGTATGTAGTGACCACCCACTGTACAGTAACCATGTATGTAGTGACCACCCACTGTACAGTAAGCATGTCTGTAGTGACCACCCACTGTACAGTAACCATGTCTATAGTGACCATCCACTGTACAGTAACCATGTCTGTAGTGACCACCCACTGTACAGTAACCATTTATGTAGTGCCCACCCACTGTACAGTAACCATTTATGTAGTGACCACCCACTGTACAGTAACCATGTCTGTAGTGACCATCCACTGTACAGTAAGCATGTCTGTTGTGCCCACCCACTGTACAGTAACCATGTCTGTAGTGACCACCCACTGTACAGTAACCATGTCTGTAGTGACCACCCACTGTACAGTAACCATGTCTGTAGTACCCACCCACTGTACAGTAACCATGTCTGTAGTGACCACCCACTGTACAGTAACCATGTCTGTAGTGCCCACCCACTGTACAGTAACCATTTATGTAGTGACCACCCACTGTACAATAACCATGTCTGTAGTGCCCACCCACTGTACAGTAACCATGTCTGTAGTGCCCACCCACTGTACAGTAACCATGTCTGTAGTGACCACCCACTGTACAGTAACCATGTATGTAGTGCCCACCCACTGTACAATAACCATGTCTGTAGTGACCACCCACTGTACAGTAACCATGTCTGTAGTGACCATCCACTGTACAGTAACCATGTATGTAGTGACCACCCACTGTACAGTAACCATGTCTGTAGTGCCCACCCACTGTACAGTAACCATGTCTGTAGTGACCACCCACTGTACAGTAACCATGTATGTAGTGCCCACCCACTGTACAATAACCATGTCTGTAGTGACCACCCACTGTACAGTAACCATGTCTGTAGTGACCATCCACTGTACAGTAACCATGTATGTAGTGACCACCCACTGTACAGTAACCATGTCTGTAGTGACCATCCACTGTACAGTAACCATGTATGTAGTGACCACCCACTGTACAGTAACCATGTCTGTATGACCATCCACTGTACAGTAACCATGTCTGTAGTGCCCACCCACTGTACAGTAACCATGTCTGTAGTGCCCACCCACTGTACAGTAACCATGTCTGTAGTGCCCACCCACTGTACAGTACAATATATCCATCTCTCATGGTTGTATGTATACAATATATTCATGTTTCAACTATTCATGTTTAATGTATGTGTTTCAACTAAACACTCGTCTCCATCAAACTGACCATTGGATGCATTGATCTGTATGCAAGCTACCTAAACACTCCACTTTTTATCAAATTGTTCCGACTTGAAATATTTAAGATTAAAATGCATGATTGATTTTAGATGATTATGAGTTAAGTCAATGATGGATTGTAGATGATTATGAGTTAAGTCAATGATGGATTTTAGATGATTATGAGTTAAGTCAATGAAGGATTGTAGATGATTATGAGTTAAGTCAATGATGGATTTTAGATGATTATGAGTTAAGTCAATGAAGGATTGTAGATGATTATGAGTTAAGTCAATGATGGATTGTAGATGATTATGAGTTAAGTCAATGAAGGATTGTAGATGATTATGAGTTAAGTCAATGATGGATTGTAGATGATTATGAGTTAAGTCAATGAAGGATTGTAGATGATTATGAGTTAAGTCAATGATTGATTGTAGATGATTATGAGTTAAGTCAATGAAGGATTGTAGATGATTATGAGTTAAGTCAATGATGGATTGTAGATGATTATGAGTTAAGTCAATGAAGGATTGTAGATGATTATGAGTTAAGTCAATGATGGATTGTAGATGATTATGAGTTAAGTCAATGAATGATTTTAGATGATTATGAGTTAAGTCAATGATTGATTTTAGATGATTATGAGTTAAGTCAATGATGGATTGTAGATGATTATGAGTTAAGTCAATGATGGATTGTAGATGATTATGAGTTAAGTCAATGATGGATTGTAGATGATTATGAGTTAAGTCAATGAATGATTTTAGATGATTATGAGTTAAGTCAATGATTGATTTGTTTTCAGATGCAGAAACATGTAGCGGCCTCATCAGGATTATTAAGTTTGCAGTCTCTTCAGAAGAAGTGGATTGAAGGTCTCGATCTCCCACCCACTTCCAAGCTTGTGGAAACTGTAGGTATGCAGGTACATTGCAGAGTCCTTGTACAGGATTTACAGCAATACAGTAGTGATATTAGTTACTGCCATATTTAGAGACATGTTTTCAGAAGTTGTACGAAAACAAACAAATATACCAAACATATGATGGAACCCCTGTAGCTGAGTGGTTTACTTCAAATCACTTGCCCCTCACCGCTGTATGTTCAAATCCCATTGGGAGTGTGAGGAAGTTATCCAGCTGGCTTGCGGTAGGTCAGTGCTCTACCCACGTACCCTGAAATAGGAGGGGAATCCGGGGTATTCTTCCACAAGAGCCGCCATATGACCTAATCTGTTAGTGCGACTTTAAACCCCCAAAACAAACAAAAACCCCAAAATAGTAAAATCTGACCTGCCCTTCATAAATGGTTGAAAAGACTACCCTAAGCTAATTACTTTCCTGGTTGTACTATACACTTGTCTCTATTGTAATTGGCATATAATTCTGATTTCAGATCCATACCTAACTCAGTACTGGAAGTTGGAAATATTGCTTCAAGAGGGTCTGCAAGATTCAAATGTGAGATGTGCTATATTGTCTTTCTTTTTACATTCTTTTCAAAACCGACACATGAGACAGGTGTATAGTACCAACATGAGACAGGTGTATAGTACCAACATGAGACAGGTGTATAGTACCAACATGAGACAGGTGTATAGTACCAACATGAGACAAGTGTATAGTACCAACATGAGACAGGTGTATAGTACCAACATGAGACAAGTGTATAGTACCAACATGAGACAAGTGTATAGTACCGACATGAGACAGGTGTATAGTACCAACATGGGACAAGTGTATAGTACCAACATGAGACAGGTGTATAGTACCAACATGAGACAGGTGTATAGTACCAGCATGAGACAGGTGTATAGTACCAACATGAGACAAGTGTATAGTACTGACATGAGACAGGTGTATAGTACCAACATGAGACAAGTGTATAGTACCGACATGAGACAGGTGTATAGTACTGACATGAGACAAGTGTATAGTACTGACAGGAGACAGGTGTATAGTACCGACATGAGACAAGTGTATAGTACCGACAGGAGACAAGTGTATTGTACCGACAGGAGACAGGTGTATAGTACCGACAGGAGACAGGTGTATAGTACCGACAGGAGACAGGTGTATAGTACCGACAGGAGACAGGTGTATAGTACCGACAGGAGACAGGTGTATAGTACTGACAGGAGACAAGTGTATATAGTACTGATACATGAGACAGGTGTATAGTACTGATACATGAGACAGGTGTATATAGTACTGATACATGAGACAGGTGTATAGTACCGATATATGAGACAGGTGTATAGTACCGATACATGAGACAGGTGTATATAGTACTGATACATGAGACAGGTGTATAGTACCGATACATGAGACAGGTGTATATAGTACTGATACATGAGACAGGTGTATATAGTACTGATACATGAGACAGGTGTATAGTACTGATACATGAGACAGGTGTATATAGTACTGATACATGAGACAGGTGTATAGTACCGATACATGAGACAGGTGTATATAGTACTGATACATGAGACAGGTGTATATAGTACTGATACATGAGACAGGTGTATAGTACTGATACATGAGACAGGTGTATAGTACCGATACATGAGACAGGTGTATATAGTACTGATACATGAGACAGGTGTATATAGTACTGATACATGAGACAGGTGTATATAGTACTGATACATGAGACAGGTGTATATAGTACCGATACATGAGACAGGTGTATATAGTACTGATACATGAGACAGGTGTATATAGTACTGATACATGAGACAGGTGTATATAGTACTGATACATGAGACAAGTGTATAGTACTGATACATGAGACAGGTGTATATAGTACTGATACATGAGACAGGTGTATATAGTACTGATACATGAGACAGGTGTATAGTACCGATACATGAGACAGGTGTATAGTACTGATACATGAGACAGTTATATAGTACTAGCATGAGACAGGTATATAGTACTGATACATGAGACAGGTGTATATAGTACTGATACATGAGACAGGTGTATATAGTACCGATACATGAGACAGGTGTATATAGTACCGATACATGAGACAGGTGTATATAGTACTGATACATGAGACAGGTGTATATAGTACTGATACATGAGACAGGTGTATATAGTACTGATACATGAGACAGGTGTATAGTACTGATACATGAGACAGGTATATAGTACCAGCATGAGACAGGTATATAGTACTGATACATGAGACAGGTGTATATAGTACTGATACATGAGACAGGTGTATATAGTACTGATACATGAGACAGGTGTATAGTACCGATACATGAGACAGGTGTATATAGTACTGATACATGAGACAGGTGTATATAGTACTGATACATGAGACAGGTGTATAGTACTGATACATGAGACAGGTGTATAGTACTGATACATGAGACAGGTGTATATAGTACTGATACATGAGACAGGTGTATAATACCGACACATGAGACAGGTGTATAATTTTTATACAAATTTATTTTAGCTCTATTGCGAAACAAGTTCTTACAACTTATGTTGATAACTCTCGAGACCTCATTCCTGATGGAATCCATCGCCACAAGGGAGAGAGAAGAGGCAACGTGGAATTTAAATGCCTTGCCTAAGGGCACAATCGTAACGGCTCCAGCGGGGCTCGAACTCAGGACCTTTCGCACCTGAAGCGAACGCGCATCCACTGCGCTATCACGACTTCCAGGTGTCTAATACCGACTCATGAGACAAGTTTGTAGTACTGATACATTGTACGTACTTACCATTGACAGAATACATTTCTTGGGACAGTTCAGATAGCACCATAGCTCATAGAACGAAGTCACGTGTTCTGAAGGGTTATTATTTTGATGAAAACTGCTAATTTGAAGTAATTTTACCCTCTCAATGAGGTACAGTCCCCCATGAAGGGGAATACATCTCGTTTATCCAATTGTAATAATCTGACCAACTCTTGCCCAGATATTAAATATAGATATTCAAGCTAAATATAGATATTCAAGCTAAATATAGATATTGAAGCTAAAGTTTTACAAGTCCCTTTGAAACATTGCAGAAGATATCCCCCCCGAGCCAACAGACTATAGAAGAGGAGGTGAACTACCTGTTGGATCCAAAGTCCCCGGTCTCTCGACCTACGAGGCAGTCACAGCTCGTACTCTTAGCACAGCATTGTCCTGTGCTAGTGATTGGGTGCCTAATGTCATATTTACACATCACCGATGGTTAGTACATGGGTCATATTTACACATCACCGATGGTTAGTACATGGGTCATAGTTACACATAACCGATGGTTAGTACATGGGTCATAGTTACACATCACCGATGGTTAGTACATGGGTCATATTTACACATCACTGATGGTTAGTACATGGGTCATATTTACACATCACCGATGATTAGTACATGGGTCATATTTACACATCACCGATGGTTAGTACATGGGTCATATTTACACATCACCGATGGTTAGTACATGGGTCACTATCTGACAAATTTAAAACTCTGTAAAATTTTATATTACAATGTTATTGTAATTTTACTGTTTTTCTTTCATTTTACTATCTGGTCATTCCATCAATAATCATGTTCGACCAATTTGCATACAGTGGCATGTGCCGTCTACTTGGAATTGCACGTGGAAAAACACATGCCGGTTATTCCAGTCTTTACCGTCACATGTATTTATTATTCAAATAGTTCCTAATTATTAATATAATATTTGTTAATTTTGTATTAACAACTGGTAGTCAATATGTGCCTTTCTTTAACTTTGTAATAACTAGTGTAATTACTAGTGACGTAATACCATAAGCTAATGCGATTGATTTTTACTGTCACAGCTGATAAATAAATATAGCTATATTCGACATAGTGCATAACAAAATAAAAAGTGGAAACATATTGTGACTATACGTTAATTGGACTAGCGTGTTAAATTTTAGAATATTATGATGAATAATATGGGAATAGAGGAAAACAAAACTGACAGGTTAGTGGATGAAAACAAAAATGGCGTCCCACCCGAGAGAGTGAGAACTGTTTGATACGAGAAAACCCAACCCAAACGAGTGGCTAAAACATGTTGAACTATATGAAGCGATTGCTGCTATAATAGAACCATCTCACATTACCGGACTTCAAAGAGTTGGCGGTATGTGACGAATATACTTGGATAACCTAGCATACAAAGTTACTTTGATGGCCAAAGGGGTACCATTAAGGGGGAAACAGATCCCGGTATTAAGAACCAATCCCTACCGCTTTGACAACGAGACTACAACACTAGTGCAAATTAAAAACATTCCTCTGTCAGTGGAAGATGCAAACATCACGAGAACTCTGACCTCGATGGGCATTGAAATAAATATATATAGGCACAAATTGAGAATAAATTGCAAACTGACCAACTGTGAAACAAGCGACCGTATGTATGTTATACGTTTTGTCTACCATAAATAAAAAATCTACCGAACTTCATGTCCTTTGGGAGGTTCACTGGCAGTGTTTTACACTACGGACAGGTGAAACGTGAGTCTGCAAAACTAAAACTGTGTTCAAAATGCTTGCAAGAGGGTCATACATTTAAAGAATGCCAAAATGATTGGAAGTGTACTAATTGTAAAGAAACTGGACATAAACGTACTGAATGTACGGTAGATTTATCAGAAATCTCCCCTTCGGGTGACTCGTCTGACTCTGGCAACGAATCATACTTTGCATCCAGCAATGAACCAGCCGTGAAATCAAACATTCCTGAGAACAAAGGAAAACATGAAAACCGTATTGAAAACTCCAGGCTTAACAGTAAGCCGAAGGGAAAATCCATGCGCAAACAAAGAGAAAGTCAAGAAATCTAACTGGACAACGATCAATTGACAGTTTCATTACTACTGATCGTAACAGTAATGAAACACCGAACAAAGGAAGGCTCGTGGATCCAGCGAACAGATCACCACCTACGCTAATCGATAGGCTGCAAAGCAAGAAATGCAAGAGTGATCCTGGTGATCGACGTTAAATTCAACCCATTTCAAAATCCTTGGACAAATCTAAAAGTGTGTATATGAACCACAAAATACCAGACAGCTGCTTTAAAAACAATGCATCTATAAAAACACCGACTGACCCCAATATAGTCATTCTTTTCTCACAAACACAGCAATCAAATTTAAGCGTGTCACACTGTTTATTGGGAGTAATCAACAACTTACCGACTAACGGTACATCACAGAGACTGCCGACTTATAATACCCGATAGGGGCCTACTGCTATTATCAAGATCAAAGTATTGCACATCGGAATTTAGCACTGATTGTGCTAATTGGTCAATTATAAAATGTGTGCACATAATTATATAATTGATTACTACACCGAGTCATTGTTTTATCGGTCTGTTAGACAAACGAGTTATGTAGTAAAATTTTACGAGTGATCGTGATCTGAAATTATTTTTTGAAAAATAATTGCAAATTAATTAATGCTGTCTGTCATTGACAATGGTGAAAAGATGTAGTTACGGGCTGTGTGACAGTGATAGTAGATATCCAGATCGATTGATAGGTGACGTTAAATTCGTGCCATTTCCAAAACCTAAGACAAATCTTGAAAAAATGTCTAAGGTTGTGTGGACGACCAGCTGAATACATCCAAAATTAATGCAAACAGATATATTTGCACAAAAGTGAGTTGAAATTAATTTATTTATGCATAATAAAATATTTCGAAAAAATATATTCTGCATTAATAGATCTACCGTTCACAAGAGATATGTGAGTATAATGGTGATTAAAATTATACATGTGGTTCATACATATTGTCGTGGATGGTGGACTAGGGATCAGATAGTAGTAATAGTACGTAACCATGCATGTGCAGAGCTGTGGGATTCCCATATTAGCTCAGTGAACATACTGGTGTTCAGTTTTTGGGCCTAATGTTCGAGTCTTCTAGGAGGCATAGGGTCGAGTCTCTCAAGACGGTGGCATATTTCATTTCTTTTGATGTCAAAGTTGACACAATGTGGTTGTTCACTCTTCCGTTGACTGCGCAAGCATTTTCCACGAACACTTAACACGTCCTCATCCGTTAAATATATCTGTACTTTAGAGAAATAACCTTCACACCTACGTCTATTATGAGATGGGCTGTTGACAAATTAATCAATTACTGGAGAATATATTATTTTTCACACCTTGATTGGTCGGCTCAAACATTTGTGATGCTGGCTTGTATGCCCATGTTTTATCAGCTTTAGAGCTGAGCCGTGCCATATGTCCAAGCCCTTGAATCATGTATAAATATCATGCTCTTCACATCAATTTCATTACAACCATGGCGTCTATTTTTCCATGCGTTTTTTGCTCTCGTCACGTTTCCAGCCGTATGCATGCTCTTAGCTGCGATAAGTGCCACCGTTGGAATCATCGAAAATGCGGAATGATTTATTTATTCTCCCCCATTCACTTTAATTAATCTTGATTAGTGGCCTGAAACCTAGATAGATAATCACTCCTGGTATGGCAAACACACGGCTACATAGTCCCATTCATAATTGTGTCTAATTACCTAAATAGCTAATAATAGCATTATTATAATGGGCCTATTGTTGTTATTGTATAGTGCAGTACTATATATATATATATATAAAATACGAACCTGTGATTATACGAATGCACTAGTATACGAAACTACCATTAGACAAGGGATTATACGAATGCACTAGTATACGAAACTACCATTAGACAAGGGATTATACGAATGCACTAGTATACGAAACTACCATTAGACAAGGGATTATACGAAACCACCTGAATTCACCTAAAACCATTGCCTTCTTGCTTTCAACGAGATATTCTTATCTGGGTGAAATAAAACCGAGAAATTCGACGGAATTTTATCTGGATTAACTCGATGCAGGTCTGCGTTAGACGCCATTTTGTTAGATAGCTTGTCTCGCGTGGTTACAGCGAGCACCTGTAACTATGGGGGGCGTGCCTAAGTAGCGTTTGCAGATAGGTCAATTGTGTTAGGTTACAAGATAGATTATTTTGAATATCTAGATACTAATTTGTTGTTCTCCATAATTGGGTTTTCTATACACAAGTCTTATATTATCAGTGAAAACAGATAGAAATATGTTGATATAATGAAAATAATGAAAAGTGAAATAACTATTATAAATCAATATTCTAAACGTAACAAAAATACTTTGTTCTTTAGGAAAATTAAAAAATATTTGGAAATCTTAATTCAATCATATATATATATATAATATATATATATATATATATATATATATATATATATATATTATTATATATATATATTATATATATATATATATATATTATATTATATATATATATATATCTATACATTTAATATTATAATGTACATTGCTTTTGAATGTATGATTAGTGTGTTAATACATGTGTGTATTATTCTGTAAATATTTGTAAATAATGAACTGAATAAACCTTTAAAAAAAAAATCTAATAAAAAAAAACTAATAAAAAACTGTAATAAAATAGTATTATAAAAAATAAATAATGGGTATATGCCCATCAGGTGTCCTTCTGAAGTAAATAATTGTTGTATTATACAATGTGCTTATCTAATACACGAGTTGTAAAACATGATGTTGTATTATACAATGTGCTTATCTAATACACGAGTGCCACAGTTTATGTTAGTGTTAAAACATGATGTTGTATTATAAAATGTGCTTATCTAATGCACGAGTGCCACAGTTTATGTTAGTGTTAAAACATGATGTTGTATTATAAAATGTGCTTATCTAATGCACGAGTGCCACAGTTTATGTTAGTGTTAAAACATGATGTTGTATTATACAATGTGCTTATCTAATACACGAGTGCTACAGTTTATGTTAGTGTTAAAACATGATGTTGTATTATACAATGTGCTTATCTAATACACGAGTGCCACAGTTTATGTTAGTGTTAAAACATGATGTTGTATTATACAATGTGCTTATCTAATACACGAGTGTCGGCCACAGTTTATGTTAGTGTTAAAACATGATGTTGTATTATACAATGTGCTTATCTAATGCACGAGTGCCACAGTTAGTGTTAGTGTTATACAATGTGCTGTTCTAATGCACGAGTGCCACAGTTAGTGTTAGTGTTATACAATGTGCTTATCTAATGCACGAGTGCCACAGTTAGTGTTAGTGTTATACAATGTGCTTATCTAATGCACGAGTGCCACAGATAGTGTTAGTGTTATACAATGTGCTTATCTAATGCACGAGTGCCACAGTTAGTGTTAGTGTTAAAACATGATGTTGTATTATACAATGTGCTTATCTAATGCACGAGTGCCACAGTTTATGTTAGTGTTAAAACATCATGTTGTATTATACAATGTGCTTATCTAATACACGAGTGTCGGCCACAGTTTATGTTAGTGTTAAAACATGATGTTGTATTATACAATGTGCTTATCTAATACGCGAGTGCCACAGTTTATGTTAGTGTTAAAACATGATGTTGTATTATACAATGTGCTTATCTAATACACGAGTGTCGGCCACAGTTTATGTTAGTGTTAAAACATGATGTTGTATTATACAATGTGCTTATCTAATACACGAGTGTCGGCCACAGTTTATGTTAGTGTTAAAACATGATGTTGTATTATACAATGTGCTTATCTAATGCACGAGTGCCACAGTTTATGTTAGTGTTAAAACATGATGTTGTATTATACAATGTGCTTATCTAATACACGAGTGCCACAGTTTATGTTAGTGTTAAAACATGATGTTGTATTATACAATGTGCTTATCTAATGCACGAGTGCCACAGTTTATGTTAGTGTTAAAACATGATGTTGTATTATACAATGTGCTTATCTAATACACGAGTGTGCCACAGTTTATGTTAGTGTTAAAACATGATGTTGTATTATACAATGTGCTTATCTAATACACGAGTGTCGGCCACAGTTTATGTTAGTGTTAAAACATGATGTTGTATTATACAATGTGCTTATCTAATACACGAGTGCCACAGTTTATGTTAGTGTTAAAACATGATGTTGTATTATACAATGTGCTTATCTAATACACGAGTGCCACAGTTTATGTTAGTGTTAAAACATGATGTTGTATTATACAATGTGCTTATCTAATACACGAGTGCCACAGTTTATGTTAGTGTTAAAACATGATGTTGTATTATACAATGTGCTTATCTAATACACGAGTGCCACAGTTTATGTTAGTGTTAAAACATGATGTTGTATTATACAATGTGCTTATCTAATACACGAGTGCCACAACATGATGTTGTATTATACAATGTGCTTATCTAATACACGAGTGTCGGCCACAGTTTATGTTAGTGTTAAAACATGATGTTGTATTATACAATGTGCTTATCTAATGCACGAGTGCCACAGTTTATGTTAGTGTTAAAACATGATGTTGTATTATACAATGTGCTTATCTAATACACGAGTGCCACAGTTTATGTTAGTGTTAAAACATGATGTTGTATTATACAATGTGCTTATCTAATACACGAGTGCCACAGTTTATGTTAGTGTTAAAACATGATGTTGTATTATACAATGTGCTTATCTAATGCACGAGTGCCACAGTTTATGTTAGTGTTAAAACATGATGTTGTATTATACAATGTGCTTATCTAATACACGAGTGTCACAGTTTATGTTAGTGTTAAAACATGATGTTGTATTATACAATGTGCTTATCTAATACACGAGTGTCACAGTTTATGTTAGTGTTAAAACATGATGTTGTATTATACAATGTGCTTATCTAATACACGAGTGTCGGCCACAGTTTATGTTAGTGTTAAAACATGATGTTGTATTATACAATGTGCTTATCTAATGCACGAGTGCCACAGTTTATGTTAGTGTTAAAACATGATGTTGTATTATACAATGTGCTTATCTAATGCACGAGTGCCACAGTTTATGTTAGTGTTAAAACATGATGTTGTATTATACAATGTGCTTATCTAATACACGAGTGCCACAGTTTATGTTAGTGTTAAAACATGATGTTGTATTATACAATGTGCTTATCTAATACACGAGTGCCACAGTTTATGTTAGTGTTAAAACATGATGTTGTATTATACAATGTGCTTATCTAATACACGAGTGCCACAGTTTATGTTAGTGTTAAAACATGATGTTGTATTATACAATGTGCTTATCTAATACACGAGTGCCACAGTTTATGTTAGTGTTAAAACATGATGTTGTATTATACAATGTGCTTATCTAATACACGAGTGCCACAGTTTATGTTAGTGTTAAAACATGATGTTGTATTATACAATGTGCTTATCTAATACACGAGTGTCGGCCACAGTTTATGTTAGTGTTAAAACATGATGTTGTATTATACAATGTGCTTATCTAATACACGAGTGTGCCACAGTTTATGTTAGTGTTAAAACATGATGTTGTATTATACAATGTGCTTATCTAATACACGAGTGCCACAGTTTATGTTAGTGTTAAAACATGATGTTGTATTATACAATGTGCTTATCTAATACACGAGTGCCACAGTTTATGTTAGTGTTAAAACATGATGTTGTATTATACAATGTGCTTATCTAATACACGAGTGCCACAGTTTATGTTAGTGTTAAAACATGATGTTGTATTATACAATGTGCTTATCTAATACACGAGTGTGCCACAGTTTATGTTAGTGTTAAAACATGATGTTGTATTATACAATGTGCTTATCTAATACACGAGTGTCGCCACAGTTTATGTTAGTGTTAAAACATGATGTTGTATTATACAATGTGCTTATCTAATACACGAGTGTGCCACAGTTTATGTTAGTGTTAAAACATGATGTTGTATTATACAATGTGCTTATCTAATACACGAGTGTGCCACAGTTTATGTTAGTGTTAAAACATGATGTTGTATTATACAATGTGCTTATCTAATACACGAGTGCCACAGTTTATGTTAGTGTTAAAACATGATGTTGTATTATACAATGTGCTTATCTAATACACGAGTGCCACAGTTTATGTTAGTGTTAAAACATGATGTTGTATTATACAATGTGCTTATCTAATACACGAGTGTCGGCCACAGTTTATGTTAGTGTTAAAACATGATGTTGTATTATACAATGTGCTTATCTAATACACGAGTGCCACAGTTTATGTTAGTGTTAAAACATGATGTTGTATTATACAATGTGCTTATCTAATACACGAGTGCCACAGTTTATGTTAGTGTTAAAACATGATGTTGTATTATACAATGTGCTTATCTAATACACGAGTGTGCCACAGTTTATGTTAGTGTTAAAACATGATGTTGTATTATACAATGTGCTTATCTAATACACGAGTGCCACAGTTTATGTTAGTGTTAAAACATGATGTTGTATTATACAATGTGCTTATCTAATACACGAGTGTCGGCCACAGTTTATGTTAGTGTTAAAACATGATGTTGTATTATACAATGTGCTTATCTAATACACGAGTGCCACAGTTTATGTTAGTGTTAAAACATGATGTTGTATTATACAATGTGCTTATCTAATACACGAGTGCCACAGTTTATGTTAGTGTTAAAACATGATGTTGTATTATACAATGTGCTTATCTAATGCACGAGTGCCACAGTTTATGTTAGTGTTAAAACATGATGTTGTATTATACAATGTGCTTATCTAATACACGAGTGCCACAGTTTATGTTAGTGTTAAAACATGATGTTGTATTATACAATGTGCTTATCTAATGCACGAGTGCCACAGTTTATGTTAGTGTTAAAACATGATGTTGTATTATACAATGTGCTTATCTAATACACGAGTGCCACAGTTTATGTTAGTGTTAAAACATGATGTTGTATTATACAATGTGCTTATCTAATACACGAGTGTCGGCCACAGTTTATGTTAGTGTTAAAACATGATGTTGTATTATACAATGTGCTTATCTAATACACGAGTGCCACAGTTTATGTTAGTGTTAAAACATGATGTTGTATTATACAATGTGCTTATCTAATACACGAGTGCCACAGTTTATGTTAGTGTTAAAACATGATGTTGTATTATACAATGTGCTTATCTAATACACGAGTGTCGGCCACAGTTTATGTTAGTGTTAAAACATGATGTTGTATTATACAATGTGCTTATCTAATACACGAGTGCCACAGTTAGTGTTAGTGTTAAAACATGATGTTGTATTATACAATGTGCTTATCTAATGCACGAGTGCCACAGTTTATGTTAGTGTTAAAACATGATGTTGTATTATACAATGTGCTTATCTAATACACGAGTGTCGGCCACAGTTTATGTTAGTGTTAAAACATGATGTTGTATTATACAATGTGCTTATCTAATACACGAGTGCCACAGTTTATGTTAGTGTTAAAACATGATGTTGTATTATACAATGTGCTTATCTAATACACGAGTGTCGGCCACAGTTTATGTTAGTGTTAAAACATGATGTTGTATTATACAATGTGCTTATCTAATACACGAGTGTCGGCCACAGTTTATGTTAGTGTTAAAACATGATGTTGTATTATACAATGTGCTTATCTAATGCACGAGTGCCACAGTTTATGTTAGTGTTAAAACATGATGTTGTATTATACAATGTGCTTATCTAATACACGAGTGCCACAGTTTATGTTAGTGTTAAAACATGATGTTGTATTATACAATGTGCTTATCTAATACACGAGTGTCGGCCACAGTTTATGTTAGTGTTAAAACATGATGTTGTATTATACAATGTGCTTATCTAATACACGAGTGCCACAGTTTATGTTAGTGTTAAAACATGATGTTGTATTATACAATGTGCTTATCTAATACACGAGTGTCGGCCACAGTTTATGTTAGTGTTAAAACATGATGTTGTATTATACAATGTGCTTATCTAATACACGAGTCGCCACAGTTTATGTTAGTGTTAAAACATGATGTTGTATTATACAATGTGCTTATCTAATACACGAGTGTCGGCCACAGTTTATGTTAGTGTTAAAACATGATGTTGTATTATACAATGTGCTTATCTAATGCACGAGTGCCACAGTTTATGTTAGTGTTAAAACATGATGTTGTATTATACAATGTGCTTATCTAATACACGAGTGCCACAGTTTATGTTAGTGTTAAAACATGATGTTGTATTATACAATGTGCTTATCTAATACACGAGTGTCGGCCACAGTTTATGTTAGTGTTAAAACATGATGTTGTATTATACAATGTGCTTATCTAATACACGAGTGCCACAGTTAGTGTTAGTGTTAAAACATGATGTTGTATTATACAATGTGCTTATCTAATGCACGAGTGCCACAGTTTATGTTAGTGTTAAAACATGATGTTGTATTATACAATGTGCTTATCTAATGCACGAGTGTCGGCCACAGTTTATGTTAGTGTTAAAACATGATGTTGTATTATACAATGTGCTTATCTAATACACGAGTGCCACAGTTTATGTTAGTGTTAAAACATGATGTTGTATTATACAATGTGCTTATCTAATACACGAGTGTCGGCCACAGTTTATGTTAGTGTTAAAACATGATGTTGTATTATACAATGTGCTTATCTAATACACGAGTGTCGGCCACAGTTTATGTTAGTGTTATAACATGATGTTGAATGGTATCAAATGGATTCCAATTATTTTTTAATGTCATAATCGTTTATAGAGTAAAATGTGTGCTGAAAAAATTGAGACGGCAATCGATGTATTCTCGATGTATTCTCTATGTATTCTCGATGTATTCGTTAAAATTATAATAATATATTTGACTCGTCAAAATACATGAATCAATTAAGTACAAGTAGACATATAGACCATAATCAATTAAGTACAAGTAGACATATAGACCAGAATCAATTAAGTACAAGTAGACATATAGACCAGAATCAATTAAGTACAAGTAGACATATAGACCAGAATCAATTAAGTACAAGTAGACATATAGACCAGAATCAATTACGTACAAGTAGACATATAGACCAGAATCAATGAAGTACAAGTAGACATATAGACCAGAATCAATGAAGTACAAGTAGACATATAGACCAGAATCAATTACGTACAAGTAGACATATAGACCAGAATCAATTACGTACAAGTAGACATATAGACCATAATCAATTAAGTACAAGTAGACATATAGACCAGAATCAATGAAGTACAAGTAGACATATAGACCAGAATCAATTAAGTAGACATATAGACCAGAATCAATTATGTACAAGTAGACATATAGACCATAATCAATTAAGTACAAGTAGACATATAGACCAGAATCAATGAAGTACAAGTAGACATATAGACATACACATATCCCCCATCTGACCCTAATAAAATTAACAGTCTTTCAGATGGGACATTAATCCGAGGTCTCGTGTCGGAGCTGTACACTGTGCACGTAAAAGAACCAGAGGAGACTCTGGAATGAGTATCTCTCTGTATCATTGCACTATACTCCAAAAATCTAAAATGACTAATCTCTTCAGGAGGCGTCGCTCATATGGGCAACTGGTAGCGACGATAAATAAACGTAAATCACACACTCCTCACCTTTTATATATGTAATTGTTACAATTGTTACTGGTGAGGGCTGATTTCTAATGTGATTTGCAGTTGTGGCCCAAACCGTTTGTATATTGAAGATGCAATAAACTGTGTTTACACAAAGAAAATCTGACACTATCAACTCTTACTTGGACCCAACTTGTTCCATCTTGGTCACTTGTATCATATTTATGCAAACTTGGTTCATTTCATTGACATAAGTGTTAATTTCCTATTTTCAGGAGAAATGAGTACATCGCAGCATCAGAAATGGCAGTGTGCCCTTACTGAGGAGACATGTACCGTGGCAGGGAGTTGTAATATAGCTGCTCCCTTGTTTGAACTGATGTGTCATTTATTGTACAAACACAAACCAGATAAACTGGTAAGTGATCTGTGGCAACTGTGGTTTAATAGTGGATCATATCCATACAGCATATACAGCATCCACCACTTAACCGCACGGTTGTGAGTTTCAGCACCATCAGTCCTTGGGCAACACATCCACATTGACGGCGCTATCCCACATGATGATAGATTCCAATCTCCCACATGACGATAGATTCCACTCTCCCACATGGTGATAGATTCCACTCTCCCACATGACGATAGATTCCACTCTCCTACATGGTGATAGATTCCACTCTCCCACATGACGATAGATTCCACTCTCCCACATGGTGATAGATTCCACTCTCCTACATGGTGATAGATTCCACTCTCCCACATGACGATAGATTCCACTCTCCTACATGGTGATAGATTCCACTCTCCCACATGACGATAGATTCCACTCTCCCACATGGTGATAGATTCCACTCTTCCACATGACGATAGATTCCACTCTCCCACATGACGATAGATTCCACTCTCCTACATGGTGATAGATTCCACTCTCCCACATGACGATAGATTCCACTCTCCCACATGGTGATAGATTCCACTCTTCCACATGACGATAGATTCCACTCTCATACATGGTGATAGATTCCACACTCCCACATGGTGATAGATTCCACTCTCCTACATGGTGATAGATTCCACTCTCCTACATGGTGATAGATTCCACTCTCCCACATGACGATAGATTCCACTCTCCTACATGGTGATAGATTCCACTCTCCCACATGACGATAGTTTCCACTCTCCCACATGGTGATAGATTCCACTCTTCCACATGACGATAGATTCCACTCTCCTACATGGTGATAGATTCCACACTCCCACATGGTGATAGATTCCACTCTCCCACATGGTGATAGATTCCACTCTCCTACATGGTGATAGATTCCACTCTCCCACATGACGATAGATTCCACTCTCCTACATGGTGATAGATTCCACTCTCCCACATGACGATAGATTCCACTCTCCTACATGGTGATAGATTCCACTCTTCCACATGACGATAGATTCCACTCTCATACATGGTGATAGATTCCACACTCCCACATGGTGATAGATTCCACTCTCCTACATGGTGATAGATTCCACTCTCCTACATGGTGATAGATTCCACTCTCCCACATGACGATAGATTCCACTCTCATACATGGTGATAGATTCCACACTCCTACATGGTGATAGATTCCACTCTCCCACATGGTGATAGATTCCACTCTCCTACATGGTGATAGATTCCACACTCCCACATGGTGATAGATTCCACTCTCCCACATGGTGATAGATTCCACTCTCCTACATGGTGATAGATTCCACACTCCCACATGGTGATAGATTCCACTCTCATACATGGTGATAGATTCCACTCTTCCACATGATGATAGATTCCACTCTTCCACATGGTGATAGATTCCACTCTCCTACATGGTGATAGATTCCACTCTCCTACATGGTGATAGATTCCACTCTCCTACATGGTGATAGATTCCACTCGACGATAGATTCCACTCTTCCACATGACGATAGATTCCACTCTCATACATGGTGATAGATTCCACACTCCCACATGGTGATAGATTCCACTCTCCCACATGGTGATAGATTCCACTCTCCTACATGGTGATAGATTCCACTCTCCCACATGACGATAGATTCCACTCTCCTACATGGTGATAGATTCCACTCTCCCACATGACAATAGATTCCACTCTCCTACATGGTGATAGATTCCACTCTCCCACATGACGATAGATTCCACTCTCCTACATGGTGATAGATTCCACTCTCCCACATGACGATAGATTCCACTCTCCCACATGGTGATAGATTCCACTCTTCCACATGACGATAGATTCCACTCTCCCACATGACGATAGATTCCACTCTCCCACATGGTGATAGATTCCACTCTTCCACATGACGATAGATTCCACTCTCATACATGGTGATAGATTCCACACTCCCACATGGTGATAGATTCCACTCTCCTACATGGTGATAGATTCCACTCTCCTACATGGTGATAGATTCCACTCTCCCACATGACGATAGATTCCACTCTCATACATGGTGATAGATTCCACACTCCTACATGGTGATAGATTCCACTCTCCCACATGGTGATAGATTCCACTCTCCTACATGGTGATAGATTCCACACTCCCACATGGTGATAGATTCCACTCTCCCACATGGTGATAGATTCCACTCTCCTACATGGTGATAGATTCCACACTCCCACATGGTGATAGATTCCACTCTCATACATGGTGATAGATTCCACTCTTCCACATGACGATAGATTCCACTCTTCCACATGGTGATAGATTCCACTCTCCTACATGGTGATAGATTCCACTCTCCTACATGGTGATAGATTCCACTCTCCTACATGGTGATAGATTCCACTCTTCCACATGACGATAGATTCCACTCTTCCACATGACGATAGATTCCACTCTCATACATGGTGATAGATTCCACACTCCCACATGGTGATAGATTCCACTCTCCCACATGGTGATAGATTCCACTCTCCTACATGGTGATAGATTCCACTCTCCCACATGACGATAGATTCCACTCTCCTACATGGTGATAGATTCCACTCTCCCACATGACAATAGATTCCACTCTCCTACATGGTGATAGATTCCACTCTCCCACATGACGATAGATTCCACTCTCCTACATGGTGATAGATTCCACTCTCCCACATGACGATAGATTCCACTCTCCCACATGGTGATAGATTCCACTTTTCCACATGACGATAGATTCCACTCTCCCACATGACAATAGATTCCACTCTCCCACATGGTGATAGATTCCACTCTTCCACATGGTGATAGATTCCACTCTCCTACATGGTGATAGATTCCACTCTCCTACATGGTGATAGATTCCACTCTCCCACATGACGATAGATTCCACTCTCATACATGGTGATAGATTCCACACTCCTACATGGTGATAGATTCCACTCTCCCACATGGTGATAGATTCCACTCTCCTACATGGTGATAGATTCCACACTCCCACATGGTGATAGATTCCACTCTCCCACATGGTGATAGATTCCACTCTCCTACATGGTGATAGATTCCACACTCCCACATGGTAATAGATTCCACTCTCATACATGGTGATAGATTCCACTCTTCCACATGACGATAGATTCCACTCTTCCACATGGTGATAGATTCCACTCTCCTACATGGTGATAGATTCCACTCTCCTACATGGTGATAGATTCCACTCTCCTACATGGTGATAGATTCCACTCTCCTACATGGTGATAGATTCCACTCTTCCACATGACGATAGATTCCACTCTTCCACATGACGATAGATTCCACTCTCATACATGGTGATAGATTCCACACTCCTACATGGTGATAGATTCCACACTCCCACATGGTGATAGATTCCACACTCCTACATGGTGATAGATTCCACTCTCCCACATGGTGATAGATTCCACTCTCCTACATGGTGATAGATTCCACTCTCCTACATGGTGATAGATTCCACTCTCCTACATGGTGATAGATTCCACTCTCCTACATGGTGATAGATTCCACTCTCCTACATGGTAATAGATTTCACTCTCCCACATGACGATAGATTCCACTCTCCCACATGACGATAGATTCCACTCTCCTACATGACGATAGATTCCACTCTCCTACATGGTGATAGATTCCACACTCCTACATGGTGATAGATTCCAATCTCCCACATGACGATAGATTCCACTCTCCCACATGACGATAGATTCCATTCTCCTACATGGTGATAGATTCCACACTCCTACATGGTGATAGATTCCACTCTCCCACATGGTGATAGATTCCACTCTCCCACATGATGATAGATTCCACTCTCATACATGGTGATAGATTCCACTCTCCTACATGGTGATAGATTCCACACTCCTACATGGTGATAGATTCCACTCTCATACATGGTGATAGATTCCACTCTCCTACATGGTGATAGATTCCACTCTCCTACATGGTGATAGATTCCACTCTCCTACATGGTGATAGATTCCACTCTCCTACATGGTGATAGATTCCACGCTCATACATGGTGATAGATTCCACACTCCTACATGGTGATAGATTCCACTCTCCCACATGACGATAGATTCCACTCTCCCACATGGTGATAGATTCCACTCTCCCACATGATGATAGATTCCATTCTCCTACATGACGATAGATTCCACTCTCCTACATGGTGATAGATTCCACACTCCTACATGGTGATAGATTCCACTCTCCCACATGACGATAGATTCCACTCTCCCACATGACGATAGATTCCATTCTCCTACATGGTGATAGATTCCACACTCCTACATGGTGATAGATTCCACTCTACCACATGGTGATAGATTCCACTCTCCCACATGACGATAGATTCCACTCTCATACATGGTGATAGATTCAACACTTCTACATGGTGATAGATTCCACACTTCTACATGGTGATAGATTCCTCACTTCTACATGGTGATAGATTCCACTCTCCCACATGGTGATAGATTCCACTCTCTACATGGTGATAGATTCCACACTTCTACATGGTGATAGATTCCACACTTCTACATGGTGATAGATTCCACTCTCCTACATGGTGATAGATTCCACTCTCCTACATGGTGATAGATTCCACACTCCTACATGGTGATAGATTCCACTCTCATACATGGTGATAGATTCCACTCTCCTACATGGTGATAGATTCCACTCTCCTACATGGTGATAGATTCCACTCTCCTACATGGTGATAGATTCCACTCTCCTACATGGTGATAGATTCCACTCTCATACATGGTGATAGATTCCACACTCCTACATGGTGATAGATTCCACTCTCCCACATGACGATAGATTCCACTCTCCCATATGGTGATAGATTCCACTCTCCCACATGACGATAGATTCCACTCTCATACATGGTGATAGATTCCACACTTCTACATGGTGATAGATTCCACACTTCTACATGGTGATAGATTCCTCACTTCTACATGGTGATAGATTCCACACTCCCACATGGTGATAGATTCCACTCTCCTACATGGTGATAGATTCCACACTTCTACATGGTGATAGATTCCACACTTCTACATGGTGATAGATTCCACTCTCCTACATGGTGATAGATTCCACTCTCCTACATGGTGATAGATTCCACTCTCCTACATGGTGATAGATTCCACTCTCCTACATGGTGATAGATTCCACTCTCCTACATGGTGATAGATTCCACTCTCATACATGGTGATAGATTCCACACTTATACATGGTGATAGATTCCACTCTCCCACATGACGATAGATTCCACTCTCCCACATGGCGATAGATTCCACTCTCCCACATGACGATAGATTCCATTCTCCTACATGGTGATAGATTCCACACTCCTACATGGTGATAGATTCCACTCTCCCACATGACGATAGATTCCACTCTCCTACATGGTGATAGATTCCACTCTCCTACATGGTGATAGATTCCACTCTCCTACATGGTGATAGATTCCACTCTCCTACATGGTGATAGATTCCACTCTCATACATGGTGATAGATTCCACACTCCTACATGGTGATAGATTCCACTCTCCCACATGACGATAGATTCCACTCTCCCATATGGTGATAGATTCCACTCTCCCACATGACGATAGATTCCACTCTCATACATGGTGATAGATTCCACACTTCTACATGGTGATAGATTCCTCACTTCTACATGGTGATAGATTCCACACTCCCACATGGTGATAGATTCCACTCTCCTACATGGTGATAGATTCCACACTTCTACATGGTGATAGATTCCACACTTCTACATGGTGATAGATTCCACTCTCCTACATGGTGATAGATTCCACTCTCCTACATGGTGATAGATTCCACACTCCTACATGGTGATAGATTCCACTCTCATACATGGTGATAGATTCCACTCTCCTACATGGTGATAGATTCCACTCTCCTACATGGTGATAAATTCCACTCTCCTACATGGTGATAGATTCCACTCTCCTACATGGTGATAGATTCCACTCTCATACATGGTGATAGATTCCACACTCCTACATGGTGATAGATTCCACTCTCCCACATGACGATAGATTCCACTCTCCCACATGGCGATAGATTCCACTCTCCCACATGACGATAGATTCCATTCTCCTACATGGTGATAGATTCCACACTCCTACATGGTGATAGATTCCACTCTCCCACATGACGATAGATTCCACTCTCATACATGGTGATAGATTCCACACTTCTACATGGTGATAGATTCCACACTCCTACATGGCGATAGATTCCACTCTCCCACATGGCGATAGATTCCACTCTCCCACATGACGATAGATTCCATTCTCCTACATGGTGATATATTCCACACTCCTACATGGTGATAGATTCCACTCTCCCACATGACGATAGATTCCACTCTACTACATGGTGATAGATTCCACTCTCATACATGGTGATAGATTCCACACTTCTACATGGTGATAGATTCCACACTCCTACATGGCGATAGATTCCACACTCCTACATGGTGATAGATTCCACACTTCTACATGGTGATAGATTCCACACTCCTACATGGTGATAGATTCCACTCTCCCACATGACGATAGATTCCACTCTCCTACATGGTGATAGATTCCACTCTCATACATGGTGATAGATTCCACACTTCTACATGGTGATAGATTCCACACTCCTACATGGCGATAGATTCCACACTCCTACATGGTGATAGATTCCACTCTCATACATGGTGATAGATTCCACACTCCTACATGGTGATAGATTCCACTCTCCTACATGGTGATAGATTCCACTCTCCTACATGGTGATAGATTCTACTCTCCTACATGGTGATAGATTCCACTCTCCTACATGGTGATAGATTCCACTCTCCCACATGGTGATAGATTCCACTCTCCTACATGGTGATAGATTCCACACTCCCACATGGTGATAGATTCCACTCTCATACATGGTGATAGATTCCACTCTTCCACATGACGATAGATTCCACCCTTCCACATGGTGATATATTCCACTCTCCTACATGGTGATAGATTCCACTCTCCTACATGGTGATAGATTCCACTCTCCTACATGGTGATAGATTCCACTCTTCCACATGACGATAGATTCCACTCTTCCACATGACGATAGATTCCACTCTCATACATGGTGATAGATTCCACACTCCTACATGGTGATAGATTCCACATTCCCACATGGTGATAGATTCCACACTCCTACATGGTGATAGATTCCACTCTCCTACATGGTGATAGATTCCACTCTCCTACATGTAGTCGTTATACTGTCAGTACATTGTGTAGCCATTATACTGTCAGTACATAGTGTAGCCATTATACTGTCAGTACATAGTGTAGCCATTATACTGTCAGTACATAGTGTAGTCTTTATACTGTCAGTACATAGTGTAGTCGTTATACTGTCAGTACATAGTGTAGTCGTTACACTGTCAGTACATAGTGTAGTCGTTATACTGTCGGTACATAGTGTAGTCGTTACACTGTCAGTACATAGTGTAGTCTTTATACTGTCAGTACATAGTGTATTCGTTATACTGTCAGTACATAGTGTAGTCGTTACACTGTCAGTACATAGTGTAGTCGTTACACTGTCAGTACATAGTGTAGTCATTACACTGTCAGTACATAGTGTAGTCGTTATACTGTCAGTACATAGTGTATTCGTTATACTGTCAGTACATAGTGTAGTCGTTATACTGTCAGTACATAGTGTAGTCGTTATACTGTCAGTACATAGTGTATTCGTTATACTGTCAGTACATAGTGTAGTCTTTATACTGTCAGTACATAGTGTAGTCGTTATACTGTCAGTACATAGTGTAGTCATTATACTGTCAGAACATAGTGTAGTCGTTATACTGTCAGTTCATAGTGTTAGTGTAGTCATTATACTGTCAGAACATAGTGTAGTCATTATACTGTCAGTACATAGTGTAGTCATTATACTGTCAGTACATAGTGTAGTCATTATACTTTCAGTACATAGTAGTAGTCGTTACACTGTCAGTACATAGTGTAGTCGTTATACTGTCAGTACATAGTGTAGTCTTTATACTGTCAGTACATTGTGTAGTCGTTATACTGTCAGTACATAGTGTAGTCGTTATACTGTCAGTATATAGTGTAGTCTTTATACTGTCAGTACATTGTGTAGTCGTTATACTGTCAGAACATAGTGTATTCGTTATACTGTCAGTACATAGTGTATTCGTTATACTGTCAGTACATAGTGTAGTCGTTATACTGTCAGTACATAGTGTAGTCTTTATACTGTCAGTACATTGTGTAGTCTTTATACTGTCAGTACATAGTGTAGTCTTTATGCTGTCAGTACATAGTGTAGTCGTTATACTGTCAGTACATAGTGTAGTCGTTATACTGTCAGTACATAGTGTAGTCGTTATACTGTCAGTACATAGTGTTACTGTAGTCGTTATACTGTTAGTATATAGTAGTAGTCGTTATACTGTCAGTACATTGTGTAGTCGTTATACTGTCAGTACATAGTGTAGTCATTATACTGTCAGTACATAGTGTAGTCATTATACTGTCAGTACATAGTGTAGTCATTATACTGTCAGTACATAGTGTAGTCTTTATACTGTCAGTACATAGTGTAGTTGTTATACTGTCAGTTCATAGTGTTAGTGTAGTCGTTATACTGTCAGTATATAGTGTAGTCTTTATACTGTCAGTACATTGTGTAGTCGTTATACTGTCAGTACATAGTGTAGTCGTTATACTGTCAGTACATAGTGTAGTCGTTATACTGTCAGTACATAGTGTAGTCTTTATACTGTCAGTACATAGTGTAGTCATTATACTGTCAGTACATAGTGTAGTCGTTACACTGTCAGTACATAGTGTAGTCGTTATACTGTCAGTACATAGTGTAGTCATTATACTGTCAGTACATAGTGTAGTCATTATACTGTCAGTACATAGTGTAGTCGTTAGGATGTCTGCCTTGTGATTGAAAAGCCAGGAAGTTATGCAGGAGTTATGAATCCTGACCGAAGCATCTGTGACATGGTCCTGTATTTCCATATTCTTAGTCTGCCCCTCAGTCCCCTCCCATATGTCCATATTCTTAGTCTGCCCCTCAGCACCCTCCCATATGTCCATAGTCTTAGTCTGCCCCTCAGTCCCCTCCCATATGTCCATATTCTTAGTCTGCCCCTCAGCACCCTCCCATATGTCCATAGTCTTAGTCTGCCCCTCAGTCCCCTCCCATATGTCCATATCTTAGTCTGCCCCTCAGCCCTCCCATATTTCCATAGTCTTAGTCTGCCCCTCAGTCCCCTCCCATATGTCCATATTCTTAGTCTGCCCCTCAGCACCCTCCCATATGTCCATAGTCTTAGTCTGCCCCTCAGTACCCTCCCATATGTCCATAGTCTTAGTCTGCCCCTCAGTCCCCTCCCATATTTCCATAGTCTTAGTCTGCCCCTCAGTCCCCTCCCATATCAACACTTCCATAGTCTTAGTCTGCCCCTCAGTACCCTCCCATATTTCCATAGTCTTAGTCTGCCCCTCAGTACCCTCCCATATTTCCATAGTCTTAGTCTGCCCCTCAGTACCCTCCCATATGTCCATAGTCTTAGTCTGCCCCTCAGTACCCTCCCATATTTCCATAGTCTTAGTCTGCCCCTCAGTACCCTCCCATATTTCCATAGTCTTAGTCTGCCCCTCAGTACCCTCCCATATGTCCATAGTCTTAGTCTGCCCCTCAG
>JABXNX010000047.1:74595-93024 GCA_014843695.1 Archivesica marissinica | reverse complement strand
AGTCTACCCCCACCTATATGTGCAACATCATATATTCTACCCCCACCTATATGTGCATCCTCATAAAGTCTACCCCACCTATATGTGCAACTTCATAAAATGTACCACCACCTATATGTGCAGCCTCATAAAGTCTACCCCACCTATATGTGCAACTTCATAAAATGTACCACCACCTATATGTGCAGCCTCATAAGTCTACCACCACCTATATGTGCAGCTTCATAAAGTCAACCCCGCCTATATGTGCAACTTCATAAATTCTACCCCCACCTATATGTGTAACCTCATAAATTCTACCCCACCTATATGTGCAACTTCATAAAGTGTACCCCCCCACTTACTATATGTGTAACAACATAAAGTCTACCCCACCTATATGTGCAACCTCATAAAGTCTACCCCCACCTATATGTGCAACTTCATAAAGTCTACCCCCACCTATATGTGCAACCTCATAAAGTCTACCCCCACCTATATGTGCAACCTCATAAAGTCTACCCCCACACTATATGTGCAACCTCATATAGTCTACCCCCACCTATATGTGCAACCTCATAAAGTCTACCCCCACACTATATGTGCAACCTCATAAAGTCTACCCCACCTATATGTGCAACCTCATAAAGTCTACCCCACCACCTATATGTGCAACTTCATAAAGTCTACCCCACCTATATGTGCAACTTCATAAACTCTACCCCACCTATATGTGCAACCTCATAAAGTCTACCCCCACCTATATGTGCAACCTCATAAAGTCTACCCCCACCTATATGTGCAACCTCATAAAGTCTACCCCACCTATATGTGCAACCTCATAAAGTCTACCCCCACCTATATGTGCAACTTCATAAAGTCTACCCCCACCTATATGTGCAACCTCATAAAGTCTACCCCACCTATATGTGCAACCTCATAAAGTCTACCCCACCTATATGTGCAACCTCATAAAGTCTACCCCCACCTATATGTGCAACCTCATAAAGTCTACCCCCACCTATATGTGCAACCTCATAAAGTCTACCCCCACCTATATGTGCAGCCTCATAAAGTCTACCCCCACCTATATGCAAAGTCTACCCCCACCTATATGTGCAACCTCATAAAGTCTACCCCACCTATATGTGCAACCTCATAAAGTCTACCCCCACCTATATGTGCAACCTCATAAAGTCTCCCCACCTATATGTGCAACCTCATAAAGTCTACCCCACCTATATGTGCAACCTCATAAAGTCTACCCCACCTATATGTGCAACCTCATAAAGTCTACCCCACCTATATGTGCAACCTCATAAAGTCTACCCCCACCTATATGTGCAACCTCATAAAGTCTACCCCCACCTATATGTGCAACCTCATATATTCTACCCCCACCTATATGTGCATCCTCATAAAGTCTACCCCACCTATATGTGCAACTTCATAAAATGTACCACCACCTATATGTGCAGCCTCATAAAGTCTACCCCACCTATATGTGCAACTTCATAAAATGTACCACCACCTATATGTGCAGCCTCATAAGTCTACCACCACCTATATGTGCAGCTTCATAAAGTCAACCCCGCCTATATGTGCAACTTCATAAATTCTACCCCCACCTATATGTGTAACCTCATAAATTCTACCCCACCTATATGTGCAACTTCATAAAGTCTACCCCCACCTATATGTGCAACTTCATAAAGTCTACCCCCACCTATATGTGTAACCTCATAAAGTCTACCCCACCTATATGTGCAGCCTCATAAAGTCTACCCCCACCTATATGTGCAACCTCATAAAGTCTACCCCCACCTATATGTGCAACCTCATAAAGTCTACCCCCACCTATATGTGCAACTTCATAAAGTCTACCCCCATCTATCTATATGTGCAACTTCATATAGTCTACCCCCACCTATATGTGCAACTTTATAAAGTGTACCCCCACCTATCTATATGTGCAACCTCATAAAGTATACCCCACCTATATGTGTAACAACATAAAGTCTACCCCACCTATCTATATGTGCAACTTCATAAAGTCTACCCCACCTATATGTGTAACAACATAAACTGTACCCCGCCTATATGTGTAACCTCATAAAGTCTACCCCCACCTATATGTGCAACTTCATAAAGTGTACCCCCCCACTTATCTATATGTGTAACAACATAAAGTCTACCCCACCTATATGAGTAGCCTCATAAAGTCTACCCCCACCTATATGTGCAACTTCATAAAGTCTACCCCCACCTATATGTGCAACTTCATAAAGTCTACCCCCACCTATATGTGCAACTTCATAAAGTGTACCCCCATCTATCTATATGTGCAACTTCATATAGTCTACCCCCACCTATATGTGCAACTTTATAAAGTGTACCCCCACCTATCTATATGTGCAACTTCATAAAGTGTACCCCCCACTTATTTATATGTGCAACCTCATAAAGTATACCCCACCTATATGTGTAACAACATAAAGTCTACCCCACCTATCTATATGTGCAACTTCATAAAGTCTACCCCACCTATATGTGTAACAACATAAACTGTACCCCGCCTATATGTGTAACCTCATAAAGTCTACCACCACCTATATGTGCAACTTCATAAAGGATATCCCACCTATACACCCTCATGAAGTATATCCCACATATATATGCACCTTCATTATGTATATCCCCACCTATATATGCACCCTCATGAAGTATATCCCACATATATATGCACCTTCATTATGTATATCCCACCTATATGTGCAACTTCATAAATTCTACCCCCACCTATATGTGCAACTTCATAAAGTCTACCCCCACCTATATGTGCAACTTCATAAAGTCTACCCCCACATATATGTGCAACCTCAAAGTATACCCCCACCTATATGTGCAACCTCATAAAGTATACCCCCACCTATATGTGCAACCTCATAAAGTCTACCCCCACCTATATGTGCAACTTCATAAAGTCTACCCCCACATATATGTGCAACCTCAAAGTATACCCCCACCTATATGTGCAACCTCAAAGTATACCCCCACCTATATGTGCAACCTCATAAAGTCTACCCCCACCTATATGTGCAACCTCATAAAGTATACCCCCACCTATATGTGCAACCTCATAAAGTCTACCACCACCTATATGTGCAACCTCATAAAGTCTACCTATACCTATATGTGCAACCTCAGTTTACCCCCACCTATATGTGCAGCCTCATAAAGTCTATCCCCACCTATATATGCACCCTCGTGAGTATATCCCACCTATATGTGCACCCTCATGAAGTATATCCCACCTATATATGCACCCTCATGTTGTATATCCCACCTATATATGCACCCTTGTGAAGTCTATCCCACCTATATATGCACACTCATGTTGTATATCCCACCTATATATGCACCCTCATGAAGTCTATCCCCACCTATATATGCACCCTCATGAAGTATATCCCACCTATATATGCACCCTTGTGAAGTATATCCCACCTATATATGCACTCTCATGTAGTCTACCCCCACCTATATATGCACCCTCATGAAGTATATCCCACCTATATATGCACCCTCGTGAAGTATATCCCACCTATATATGCACCCTCATGATGTATATCCCCACCTATATATGCACCCTCATGAAGTATATCCCACCTATATATGCACTCTAATGTAGTCTACCCCCACCTATATATGCACCCTCGTGAAGTCTACCCCCACCTATATATGCTCCCTCGTGAAGTATATCCCACCTATATATGCACCCTCATGAAGTATATCCCCACCTATATATGCACCCTCATGATGTATATCCCCACCTATATATGCACCCTCATGAAGTATATCCCACCTATATATGCACTCTCATGTAGTTTACCCCCACCTATATATGCACCCTCATGAAGTCTACCCCCACCTATATATGCACCCTCATGAAGTATATCCCACCTATATATGCACTCTCATGTAGTCCCCCACCTATATATGCACCCTCATGAAGTATATCCCACCTATATATGCACCCTCATGAAGTATATCCCACCTATATATGCACCCTCATGAAGTATATCCCACCTATATATGCACCCTCATGAAGTATATCCCACCTATATATGCACCCTCATGAAGTATATCCCACCTATATATGCACCCTCATGAAGTATATCCCACCTATATATGCACCCTCATGAAGTATATCCCACCTATATATGCACCCTCATGAAGTATATCCCACCTATATATGCACCCACATGAAGTATATCCCACCTATATATGCACCCACATGAAGTATATCCCACCTATATATTCACCCTCATGAAGTATATCACACCTATATATGCGCCTTCGTGAAGTCTATCCCCACCTATTTATGCACCCTCATGAAGTATATCACACCTATATATGCATCCTCATGAAGTATATCCCACTTATATATGCACTCTCATGTAGTTTACCCCCACCTATATATGCACCCTCATGAAGTCTACCCCCACCTATATATGCATCCACATGAAGTATATCCCACCTATATATGCACCCACATGAAGTATATCACACCTATATATGCACCTTCGTGAAGTCTATCCCCACCTATATATGCACCCTCATGAAGTATATCACACCTATATATGCATCCTCATGAAGTATATCCCACCTATATGTGCACCCTCATGAAGTATATCCCACCTATATATGCACTCTCATGTAGTTTACCCCCACCTATATATGCACCCTCATGAAGTATATCACACCTATATATGCGCCTTCGTGAAGTCTATCCCCACCTATTTATGCACCCTCATGTACATCTACAAAAAATGTGCGTTATAATCATGATCTTAATGTGATTTTGTTTTACAAAATGGTCCATTGAGAAAATTGAAATTTCAAGATTTTTACAGTTTTATCGGGAATAGAACAAAATGAGATAACACTATAAATTAAAATGGTTGCATGGATATGTTTTATTTTCATATATGATTCTCATTTGGAGGACTTGTTTAGAAACATGTTTTGTCAGAGATTATTTGTGTTTATCTCAGGTAGAGTTTGTGAATCATGGACAGAGGGTATGGGATGAGAAAGTTGGCATATCTGCATTCGTGAAGCGCAGACAAATTGTAAGTTTTGTATTTGAATTTAATTTGACATTATATGTTGTCTTGATTGGTTAACTATGTCTCCCATTAGGGGGAGACACATATTGTATTTAGCATTTCCGTCTGTCTGTCTGCACCCATCAAATGAATGAGACTTACTGTATATGGCTAGGAGAATAATAGGTTTACTGTATAGCAGGACTCGCGCTAGATGGCGATTCGGGCGAAATGGTCACTTTGTTTTCCGTGACTTCGCCGACAATAGACATCAGGGCGACGTCCATTTCACCTTATTTCTGAAGGGCAAACTTGCTAATTAATGGTAATCCATCACTATTCCATAATATGTCACTAAATTTTGAGTCTCGAAATACACAAGATGAACTACAGCCCACGAGGCATAAAATAATCTCCCCCCAACATCCAGATAATAAACATAATACAATCAATATGTAACACCAATCAGCAATGCCGATGTAAAACATATTGACATAATTCACAGCCTAATTAACATAAATAGCCAGATTATGCAAATTATCGATGTTGTATGACACAAGAAACCAATTTATAACAATCAGTGTTCAAATACAGGTAACTTAGATAATTGCCAATTTAGCTATTGTTGAAAATATGTGCAAAAATTGACTAATAAAATAATCAATTCACTGGAAATTGGAAAGTTCCAAAGCTATTTATGGAAAATTACTCGGGTCAAGGTAACATTCTGCACTTCAACTCCATAACCCCTTATTGGATTTCCACCAAACTTGGCAGGAAGCATCGTATGGTGTCTAGTTGTGCTTATTTTAACCCTGTTCCGCTTGGATACTTTTTGCGGATATAACCAATTAAACATTTTTTATGTTTCCAAGCTTGTCCGGAATTCAAATCCAAAACCCCTTGTTAGATTTTTAACAAACTTGGCAGGAAGCATCGGTGTGATGTCTAGTTGTCCATATTGTAACCCTGTTCCAGTTGGATGATTTTTTTCAAGTGTATGGCCAATTGGATATTTGAATAACAGAAAGCATGTCCGTGCTTCATCTCCAAATCTCATTGTGGGGTTTGTTTTGGCCTATTTACCATGTTTGGCGGGTAGTACCAGTCAGGCAGCACCAGTCAGGAAGCACCAGTCAGGCAGCATCAGTCAGAAAGCATCAGTCAGAAAGCATCAGTCAGGAAGCATCAGTCAGGCAGCATCAGTCAGGAAGCACCAGTCAGGCAGCACCAGTCAGAAAGCATCAGTCAGGAAGCATCAGTCAGGCAGCACCAGTCAGGCAGCATCAGTCAGGAAGCACCAGTCAGGAAGCATCAGTCAGGCAGCATCAGTCAGGAAGCATCAGTCAGGCAGCATCAGTCAGGCAGCATCAGTCAGGCAGCACCAATCAGGCAGCATCAGTCAGGAAGCATCAGTCAGGAAGCATCAGTCAGGCAGCATCAGTCAGGAAGCATCAGTCAGGAAGCACCAGTCAGGCAGCATCAGTCAGGCAGCACCAATCAGGCAGCATCAGTCAGGAAGCACCAGTCAGGAAGCACCAATCAGGCAGCATCAGTCAGGCAGCACCAGTCAGGAAGCATCAGTCAGGCAGCACCAGTCAGGAAGCATCAGTCAGGAAGCATCAGTCAGGCAGCATCAGTCAGGAAGCACCAGTCAGGCAGCACCAGTCAGAAAGCATCAGTCAGGAAGCATTAGTCAGGCAGCATCAGTCAGGAAGCATCAGTCAGGAAGCATCAGGCAGGCAGCATCAGTCAGGAAGCACCAGTCAGGCAGCACCAGTCAGGAAGCATCAGTCAGAAAGCATCAGTCAGGCAGCATCAGTCAGGCAGCATCAGTCAGGAAGCATCAGTCAGGCAGCACCAGTCAGGAAGCATCAGTCAGAAAGCATCAGTCAGGCAGCACCAGTCAGGCAGCATCAGTCAGGAAGCACCAGTCAGGAAGCATCAGTCAGGCAGCATCAGTCAGGAAGCACCAGTCAGGCAGCACCAGTCAGGAAGCAGCAGTCAGGAAGCACCAGTCAGGCAGCATCAGTCAGGCAGCATCAGTCAGGAAGCATCAGTCAGGCAGCATCAGTCAGGCAGCACCAGTCAGGCAGCACCAGTCAGGAAGCACCAGTCAGGAAGCATCAGTGAGGAAGCACCAATCAGGAAGCATCAGTCAGGCAGCACCAGTCAGGCAGCACCAATCAGGAAGCACCAGTCAGGCAGCATCAGTTAGGCAGCACCAATCAGGAAGCACCAGTCAGGCAGCATCAGTCAGGAAGCACCAGTCAGGAAGCATCAGTCACAAAGCATCAGTCAGGCAGCATCAGTCAGGAAGCACCAGTCAGGAAGCATCAGTCAGGAAGCACCAGTCAGGAAGCACCAGTCAGGCAGCATCAGTTAGGAAGCACCAGTCAGGCAGAATCAGTCAGGAAGCATCAGTCAGGCAGCATCAGTCAATCAGTCAGGCAGCATCAGTCAGGCAGCATCAGTCAGGAAGCACCAGTCAGGCAGCACCAGTCAGAAAGCATCAGTCAGGAAGCATCAGTCAGGCAGCACCAGTCAGGCAGCATCAGTCAGGAAGCACCAGTCAGGAAGCATCAGTCAGGCAGCATCAGTCAGGAAGCATCAGTCAGGCAGCATCAGTCAGGCAGCATCAGTCAGGCAGCACCAATCAGGCAGCATCAGTCAGGAAGCATCAGTCAGGAAGCATCAGTCAGGCAGCATCAGTCAGGAAGCATCAGTCAGGAAGCACCAGTCAGGCAGCATCAGTCAGGCAGCACCAATCAGGCAGCATCAGTCAGGAAGCACCAGTCAGGAAGCACCAATCAGGCAGCATCAGTCAGGCAGCACCAGTCAGGAAGCATCAGTCAGGCAGCACCAGTCAGGCAGCACCAGTCAGGAAGCATCAGTCAGGAAGCATCAGTCAGGCAGCATCAGTCAGGAAGCACCAGTCAGGCAGCACCAGTCAGAAAGCATCAGTCAGGAAGCATTAGTCAGGCAGCATCAGTCAGGAAGCATCAGTCAGGAAGCATCAGTCAGGCAGCATCAGTCAGGCAGCATCAGTCAGGAAGCACCAGTCAGGCAGCACCAGTCAGGAAGCATCAGTCAGAAAGCATCAGTCAGGCAGCATCAGTCAGGAAGCATCAGTCAGGCAGCACCAGTCAGGAAGCATCAGTCAGAAAGCATCAGTCAGGCAGCACCAGTCAGGCAGCATCAGTCAGGAAGCACCAGTCAGGAAGCATCAGTCAGGCAGCATCAGTCAGGAAGCACCAGTCAGGCAGCACCAGTCAGGAAGCAGCAGTCAGGAAGCACCAGTCAGGCAGCATCAGTCAGGCAGCATCAGTCAGGAAGCATCAGTCAGGCAGCATCAGTCAGGCAGCACCAGTCAGGCAGCACCAGTCAGGAAGCACCAGTCAGGAAGCATCAGTGAGGAAGCACCAATCAGGAAGCATCAGTCAGGCAGCATCAGTTAGGAAGCACCAGTCAGGCAGAATCAGTCAGGCAGCATCAGTCAGGCAGCATCAGTCAGGCAGCATCAGTCAGGCTACATCAGTCAGGCAGCATCAGTCAGGCAGCATCAGTCAGGAAGCACCAGTCAGGAAGCATTAGTCAGGCAGCATCAGTCAGGAAGCATCAGTCAGGCAGCACCAGTCAGGAAGCATCAGTCAGGCAGCATCAGTCAGGAAGCATCAGTCAGGAAGCATCAGTCAGGCAGCATCAGTCAGGAAGCATCAGTCAGGAAGCACCAGTTAGGAAGCAGTTATGATCTATCCAAGCAGTTTAAGTAGCACTGTTTGTTATGATCTATCCAATCAGTTTAAGTAGCACTGTTTGTTAGTTATAACCTATCAGAGCAGTTTAAGTAGCACTGTTTGTTATGATCTATCCAAGCAGTTTAAGTAGCACTGTTTGTTATGATCTATCCAAGCAGTTTAAGTAGCACTGTTTGTTATGAGCTATCCAAGCAGTTTAAGTAGCACTGTTTGTTATGATCTATCCAAGCAGTTTAAGTAGCACTGTTTGTTATGATCTATCCAAGCAGTTTAAGTAGCACTGTTTGTTATGAGCTATCCAAGCAGTTTAAGTAGCACTATTTGTTATGATCTATCTAAGTAGTTTAAGTAGCACTGTTTGTTATGATCTATCCAAGCAGTTTAAGTAGCACTGTTTGTTATGAGCTATCCAAGCAGTTTAAGTAGCACTGTTTGTTATGATCTATCCAAGCAGTTTAAGTAGCACTGTTTGTTATGATCTATCCAAGCAGTTTAAGTAGCGCTGTTTGTTATGATCTATCCAAGCAGTTTAAGTAGCACTGTTTGTTAGTTATAACCTATATGATATGAAGACTGTATTTGACAGCATTTCTAATCTTCATAATGTGACAATGTAGTGGATTTGTACATTTATATTTCCAGCCATTTATATACGAGAGAGCACTGAAATGTATTCCCCAGCCAGAACATTCTACTGATCCAGGGACGGCCATCCTAGCTTACGTACACATTCTACTTACCAGGTATGTTATGAAGCCAGAACATTCTACTGATCCAAAGACGGCCATTCTTAATGATTGTATATACATTCTACTGACCAGGTGTGTTACACAGCCAGAATGTATGTTACACAGCCAGAATGTATGTTACACAGCTAGAATGTATGTTACACAGTCAGGATGTATGTTACACAGCTAGAATGTATGTTACACAGCCAGAATGTATGTTACACAGTCAGGATGTATGTTACACAGCCAGAATGTATGTTACACAGCCAGAATGTATGTTACACAGCTAGAATGTATGTTACACAGCCAGATGTATGTTACACAGCCAGAATGTATGTTACACAGTCAGAATGTATGTTACACAGTCAGAATGTATGTTACACAGCTATAATGTATATTACACAGTCAGAATGTATGTTACAGTCAGAATGTATGTTACACAGCCAGAATGTATGTTAGTCAGAATGTATGTTACACAGCCAGAATGTATGTTACAGTCAGAATGTATGTTACACAGCTAGAATGTATGTTACACAGTCAGAATGTATGTTACACAACTAGAATGTATGTTACAGTCAGAATGTATGTTGCACAGCTAGAATGTATGTTACACAGCCATAATGTATGTTACAGTCAGAATGTATGTTACACAGCCAGAATGTATGTTACAGTCAGAATGTATGTTACAGTCAGAATGTATGTTACACAGCCAGAATGTATGTTACAGTCAGAATATATGTTACACAGCCAGAATGTATATTGCACAGTCAGAATGTATGTTACACAGCCAGAATGTATGTTACACAGCTAGCATGTATGTTACACAGCTACAATGTATGTTACACAGCCAGAATGTATGTTACACAGCTAGAATGTATGTTGCACAGCCAGAATGTATGTTACACAGCTAGAATGTATGTTACAGTCAGAATGTATGTTACACAGCTAGAATGTATGTTACAGTCAGAATGTATGTTACACAACCAGGATGTATGTTACACAGTCAGGATGTATGTTACACAGCCAGAATGTATGTTACACAGCCAGGATGTATGTTACACAGTCAGGATGTATGTTACACAGCCAGAATGTATGTTACACAGCCAGAATGTATGTTACACAACCAGAATGTATGTTACACAACCAGGATGTATGTTACACAACCAGGATGTATGTTACACAGTCAGAATGTATGTTACACAGCCAGAATGTATGTTACACAGCCAGGATGTATGTTACACAGTCAGGATGTATGTTACACAGCCAGAATGTATGTTACACAGCCAGAATGTATGTTACACAGCCAGGATGTATGTTACACAGCCAGGATGTATGTTACACAGTCAGAATGTATGTTACACAGCCAGAATGTATGTTACACAGCCATAATGTATACACAGCCAGAATGTATGTTACACAGCCATAATGTATGTTACACAGCCAGAATGTATCTTATACAGCCAGAATGTATGTTACACAGCCAGAATGTATGTTACACAACCAGGATGTATGTTACACAACCAGGATGTATGTTACACAGCCAGGATGTATGTTACACAGCCAGGATGTATGTTACACAGTCAGAATGTATGTTACACAGCCAGAATGTATGTTACACAGCCAGAATGTATACACAGCCAGAATGTATGTTACACAGCCAGAATGTATGTTACACAGCCATAATGTATGTTACACAGCCAGGATGTATGTTACACAGTCAGAATGTATGTTACAGTCAGAATGTATGTTACACAGCCAGAATGTATGTTACAGTCAGAATGTATGTTACACAGCTAGAATGTATGTTACACAGCTAGAATGTATGTTACAGCCAGAATGTATGTTACAGTCAGAATGTATGTTACACAGTCAGAATGTATGTTACACAGCCAGACTGCATGTTACAGTCAGAATGTATGTTACACAGCTAGAATGTATGTTACACAGCTAGAATGTATATTACACAGCTAGAATGTATGTTACACAGCCAGAATGTATGTTGCACAGCTAGAATGTATGTTACACAGTCAGAATGTATGTTACACAGCTAGAATGTATGTTATACACCTAGAATGTATGTTACACAGCCAGAATGTATGTTACACAGTCAGAATGTATGTTACACAGCCAGAATGTATGTTACACAGCCAGAATGTATGTTACACAGCTAGAATGTATGTTACACAGCTAGAATGTATGTTACAGTCAGTATGTATGTTACACAGCTAGAATGTATGTTGCACAGCTAGAATGTATGTTACACAGCCAGGATGTATGTTACACAGTCAGAATGTATGTTACACAGCCATAATGTATGTTACACAGCCAGAATGTATGTTACACAGCTAGAATGTATGTTACAGTCAGTATGTATGTTACACAGCTAGAATGTATGTTGCACAGCTAGAATGTATGTTACACAGCCAGGATGTATGTTACACAGTCAGAATGTATGTTACACAGCCATAATGTATGTTACACAGCCAGAATGTATGTTACACAGCTAGAATGTATGTTACAGTCAGTATGTATGTTACACAGCTAGAATGTATGTTGCACAGCTAGAATGTATGTTACACAGCCAGGATGTATGTTACACAGTCAGAATGTATGTTACACAGCCATAATGTATGTTACACAGCCAGAATGTATGTTACACAGCTAGAATGTATGTTACAGTCAGTATGTATGTTACACAGCTAGAATGTATGTTGCACAGCTAGAATGTATGTTACACAGTCAGAATGTATGTTACATAGCTAGAATGTATGTTGCACAGTCAGAATGTATGTTACACAGCTAGAATGTATGTTGCACAGTTAGAATGTATGTTACACAACTAGAATGTATGTTACACAGTCAGAATGTATGTTACACAGCTAGAATGTATATTACACAGCCAGAATGTATGTTACACAGCCAGAATGTATGTTACACAGCTAGAATGTATATTACACAGCCAGAATGTATGTTGCACAGCTAGAATGTATGTTACACAGCTAGAATGTATATTACAAAGCCAGAATGTATATTACACAGCTAGAATGTATATTACACAGCTAGAATGTATGTTACACAGCCAGAATGTATATTACACAGCTAGAATGTATGTTACACAGCCAGAATGTATGTTACACAACCAGAATGTATATTACACAGCTAGAATGTATGTTACACAGCCAGAATGTATATTACACAGTCAGAATGTATGTTACACAGCTAGACTGTATGTTACACAGCTAGAATATATGTTACACAGCTAGAATGTATGTTACACAGCTAGAATGTTAACAGCTAGAATGTATGTTACACAGCTAGATTGTATCTTACACAGCCATAATGTATGTTAAACTTACACAGCTAGAATGTATGTTACACAGCCAGAATGTATGTTTTGCTATGATGTACAATGATGTACAATGTTTTACTACGATGTGCTATGTTTTACTATGATGTACAATGTTTTACTATGATGTACAATGTTTTACTATGATGTACAATGTTTTACTATGATGTACAATGTTTTACTATGATGTACAATGTTTTACTATGATGTACAATGTGTTACTATGATGTACAATGTGTTACTATGATGTACAATGTTTTACTACGATGTACTATGTTTTACTATGATGTACAATGTTTTACTATGATGTACAATGTGTTACTATGATGTACAATGTTTTACTATGATGTACAATGATGTACAATGTTGTACTATGATGTACAATGTTTTACTATGATGTACAATGTGTTACTATGATGTACAATGTTTTACTACGATGTACTATGTTTTACTATGATGTACAATGTTTTACTATGATGTACAATGTGTTACTATGATGTACAATGTTTTACTATGATGTACAATGTTTTACTATGATGTACAATGTTTTACTATGATGTACAATGTTTTACTACGATGTACTATGTTTTACTATGATGTACTATGTTTTACTATGATGTACTATGTTTTACTATGATGTATAATGTTTTACTATGATGTACAATGTTTTATTATGATGTACTATGATGTACAATGTTTTACTATGATGTACAATGTTTTATTATGATGTACTATGATGTACAATGTTTTACTATGATGTACAATGTTTTACTATGATGTACTATGTTTTACTATGATGTACAATGTTTTAGTATGATGTACAATGATGTACAATGTTTTACTATGATGTACAATGTTTTACTATGATGTACAATGTTTTAGTATGATGTACAATGTTTTACTATGATGTACAATGTTTTACTATGATGTACTATGTTTTACTATGATGTACTATGTTTTACTATGATGTACTATGTTTTACTATAATGTACTATGTTTTACTATGATGTACAATGTTTTACTATGATGTACAATGTTTTATTATGATGTACTATGATGTACAATGTTTTACTATGATGTACAATGTTTTACTATGATGTACTATGTTTTACTATGATGTACTATGTTTTACTATGATGTACTATGTTTTACTATGATGTACAATGTTTTAGTATGATGTACAATGTTTTACTATGATGTACAATGTTTTACTATGATGTACTATGTTTTACTATGATGTACTATGTTTTACTATGATGTACTATGTTTTACTATAATGTACTATGTTTTACTATGATGTACAATGTTTTACTATGATGTACAATGTTTTACTATGATGTACAATGTTTTACTATGATGTACAATGATTTACTTTGATGTACAATGTTTTACTATGATGTACAATGTTTTACTATGATGTACAATGTTTTACTATGATGCACTATGTTTTACTACGATGTACTATGTTTTACTATGATGTACTATGTTTTAGTATGATGTACAATGTTTTACTATGATGTACAATGATGTACTATGTTTTACTATGATGTACAATGTTTTACTATGATGTACAATGATTTACAATGTTTTACTATGATGTACAATGTTTTACTATGATGTACAATGTTTTACTATGATGTACAATGTTTTACTATGATGTACTATGTTTTACTATGATGTACTATGTTTTACTATGATGTACTATGTTTTACTATAATGTACTATGTTTTACTATGATGTACAATGTTTTACTATGATGTACAATGTTTTATTATGATGTACTATGATGTACAATGTTTTACTATGATGTACAATGTTTTACTATGATGTACTATGTTTTACTATGATGTACTATGTTTTACTATGATGTACTATGTTTTACTATGATGTACAATGTTTTAGTATGATGTACAATGTTTTACTATGATGTACAATGTTTTACTATGATGTACTATGTTTTACTATGATGTACTATGTTTTACTATGATGTACTATGTTTTACTATAATGTACTATGTTTTACTATGATGTACAATGTTTTACTATGATGTACAATGTTTTACTATGATGTACAATGTTTTACTATGATGTACAATGATTTACTTTGATGTACAATGTTTTACTATGATGTACAATGTTTTACTATGATGTACAATGTTTTACTATGATGCACTATGTTTTACTACGATGTACTATGTTTTACTATGATGTACTATGTTTTAGTATGATGTACAATGTTTTACTATGATGTACAATGATGTACTATGTTTTACTATGATGTACAATGTTTTACTATGATGTACAATGATTTACAATGTTTTACTATGATGTACAATGATGTACTATGTTTTACTATGATGTACAATGATGTACTATGTTTTACTATGATGTACAATGATGTACTATGTTTTACTATGATGTACAATGATGTACAATGTTTTACTATGATGTACAATGTTGTACTATGTTTTACTATGATGTACAATGATGTACTATGTTTTACTATGATGTACAATGATGTACTATGTTTTACTATGATGTACAATGATGTACTATGTTTTACTATGATGTACAATGTTTTACTATGATGTACAATGATGTACAATGTTTTACTATGATGTACAATGATGTACTATGTTTTACTATGATGTACAATGATGTACTATGTTTTACTATGATGTACAATGATGTACAATGTTTTACTATGATGTACAATGTTGTACTATGTTTTACTATGATGTACAATGATGTACTATGTTTTACTATGATGTACAATGATGTACAATGTTTTACTATGATGTACAATGTTTTACTATGATGTACAATGATGTACAATGTTTTACTATGATGTACAATGTTTTACTATGATGTACAATGTTTTACTATGATGTACAATGTTTTACTATGATGTACAATGTTTTACTATGATGTACAATGATGTACAATGTTTTACTATGATGTACAATGTTTTACTATGATGTACAATGTTTTACTATGATGTACAATGTTTTACTATGATGTACTATGATGTACAATGTTTTACTATGATGTACAATGTTTTACTATGATGTACTATGATGTACAATGTTTTACTATGATGTACTATGATGTACAATGTTTTACTATGATGTACAATGTTTTACTATGATGTACAATGTTTTACTATGATGTACAATGTTTTACTATGATGTACAATGTTTTACTATGATGTACAATGTTTTACTATGATGTACAATGATGTACAATGTTTTACTATGATGTACAATGTTTTACTATGATGTACAATGTTTTACTATGATGTACAATGTTTTACTATGATGTACAATGATGTACTATGTTTTACTATGATGTACAATGTTTTACTATGATGTACAATGTTTTACTATGATGTACAATGTTTTACTATGATGTACAATGTTTTACTATGATGTACAATGATGTACAATGTTTTACTATGATGTACAATGATGTACAATGTTTTACTATGATGTACAATGTTTTACTATGATGTACAATGTTTTACTATGATGTACAATGTTTTACTATGATGTACAATGTTTTACTATGATGTACAATGTTTTACTATGATGTACAATGTTTTACTATGATGTACAATGTTTTACTATGATGTACAATGTTTTACAATGTTTTACAATGATGTACTATGTTTTACTATGATGTACAATGTTTTACTATGATGTACAATGATGTACTATGTTTTACTATGATGTACAATGTTTTACTATGATGTACAATGTTTTACTATGATGTACAATGATGTACTATGTTTTACTATGATGTACAATGATGTACTATGTTTTACTATGATGTACAATGTTTTACTATGATGTACAATGTTTTACTATGATGTACAATGATGTACTATGTGTTACTATGATGTACAATGTTTTACTATGATGTACAATGTTTTACTATGATGTACAATGATGTACTATGTTTTACTATGATGTACAATGTTTTACTATGATGTACTATGTTTTACTATGATGTACTATGTTTTACTATGATGTACTATGTTTTACTATGATGTACTATGTTTTACTATGATGTACAATGTTTTAGTATGATGTACAATGTTTTACTATGATGTACAATGTTTTACTATGATGTACTATGTTTTACTATGATGTACTATGTTTTACTATGATGTACTATGTTTTACTATAATGTACTATGTTTTACTATGATGTACAATGTTTTACTATGATGTACAATGTTTTACTATGATGTACAATGTTTTACTATGATGTACAATGATTTACTTTGATGTACAATGTTTTACTATGATGTACAATGTTTTACTATGATGTACAATGTTTTACTATGATGCACTATGTTTTACTACGATGTACTATTTTTACTATGATGTACTATGTTTTAGTATGATGTACAATGTTTTACTATGATGTACAATGATGTACTATGTTTTACTATGATGTACAATGTTTTACTATGATGTACAATGATGTACAATGTTTTACTATGATGTACAATGATGTACTATGTTTTACTATGATGTACAATGATGTACAATGTTTTACTATGATGTACAATGTGTTACTATGATGTACAATGTTTTACTATGATGTACAATGTTTTACTATGATGTACAATGTTGTACTATGTTTTACTATGATGTACAATGATGTACTATGTTCTATGTGTACAATGATGTACTATGTTTTACTATGATGTACAATGATGTACAATGTTTTACTATGATGTACAATGTTTTACTATGATGTACAATGATGTACAATGTTTTACTATGATGTACAATGTGTACTATGTTTTACTATGATTACAATGATGTACTATGTTTTACTATGATGTACAATGAACAATGTTTTACTATGTGTACTATGTATGATGTACATTTTTACTATGATGTACAATGATGTACATGTTTTACTATGATGTACAATGATGTACTATGTTTTACTATGATGTACAATGTTTTACTATGATGTACAATGTTTTACTATGATGTACAATGTTTTACTATGATGTACAATGTTTTACTATGATGTACAATGATGTACAATGTTTTACTATGATGTACAATGTTTTACTATGATGTACAATGTTTTACTATGATGTACAATGTTTTACTATGATGTACAATGTTTTACTATGATGTACTATGTTTTACTATGATGTACAATGTTTTACTATGATGTACAATGTTTTACTATGATGTACAATGTTTTACTATGATGTACAATGTTTTACTATGGATGTACAATGTTTTACTATGATGTACAATGTTTTACTATGATGTACAATGTTTTACTATGATGTACAATGTTTTACTATGATGTACAATGTTTTACTATGATGTACTATGATGTACAATGTTTTACTATGATGTACAATGTTTTACTATGATGTACAATGTTTTACTATGATGTACAATGTTTTACTATGATGTACAATGTTTTACTATGATGTACAATGTTTTACAATGATGTACTATGTTTTACTATG
>JABXNX010000047.1:56101-73595 GCA_014843695.1 Archivesica marissinica | reverse complement strand
AATGTTTTACTATGATGTACAATGTTTTACTATGATGTACAATGTTTTACTATGATGTACAATGTGTTACTATGATGTACAATGTTTTACTATGATGTACAATGTTTTACTATGATGTACAATGTTTTACTATGATGTACAATGTTTTACTATGATGTACAATGTTTTACTATGATGTACAATGTTTTACTATGATGTACAATGTTTTACTATGATGTACAATGTGTTACTATGATGTACAATGTTTTACTATGATGTACAATGTTTTACTATGATGTACAATGTTTTACTATGATGTACAATGTTTTACTATGATGTACTATGATGTACAATGTTTTACTATGATGTACAATGTTTTACTATGATGTACAATGATGTACTGTTTTACTATGATGTACAATGTTTTACTATGATGTACAATGTTTTACTATGATGTACAATGATGTACAATGTTTTACTATGATGTACAATGTGTTACTATGATGTACAATGTTTTACTATGATGTACTATGATGTACAATGTTTTACTATGATGTACAATGTTTTACTATGATGTACTATGATGTACAATGTTTTACTATGATGTACAATGTTTTACTATGATGTACAATGTTTTACTATGATGTACAATGTTTTACTATGATGTACAATGTTTTACTATGATGTACTATGATGTACTATGATGTACAATGTTTTACTATGATGTACAATGTTTTACTATGATGTACAATGTTTTACTATGATGTACAATGTTTTACTATGATGTACAATGTTTTACTATGATGTACAATGTTTTACTATGATGTACAATGTTTTACTATGATGTACAATGTTTTACTATGATGTACAATGATGCATGTTTTACTATGATGTACAATGTTTTACTATGATGTACAATGTTTTACTATGATGTACAATGTTTTACTATGATGTACAATGTTTTACTATGATGTACAATGTTTTACTATGATGTACAATGATGTACAATGTTTTACTATGATGTACAATGTTTTACTATGATGTACAATGATGTACTATGTTTTACTATGATGTACAATGTTTTACTATGATGTACAATGTTTTACTATGATGTACAATGTTTTACTATGATGTACAATGTTTTACTATGATGTACAATGTTTTACTATGATGTACAATGATGTACATGTTTTACTATGATGTACAATGATGTACAATGTTTTACTATGATGTACAATGTTTTACTATGATGTACAATGTTTTACAATGTTTTACTATGATGTACAATGTTTTACTATGATGTACAATGTTTTACTATGATGTACAATGTTTTACTATGATGTACAATGTTTTACTATGATGTACAATGATGTACAATGTTTTACTATGATGTACAATGTTTTACTATGATGTACAATGTTTTACTATGATGTACAATGTTTTACTATGATGTACAATGTTTTACTATGATGTACAATGATGTACAATGTTTTACTATGATGTACAATGTTTTACTATGATGTACAATGTTTTACTATGATGTACAATGTTTTACTATGATGTACAATGTTTTACTATGATGTACAATGATGTACAATGTTTTACTATGATGTACAATGTTTTACTATGATGTACAATGTTTTACTATGATGTACAATGATGTACTATGATGTACAATGTTTTACTATGATGTACAATGTTTTACTATGATGTACAATGTTTTACTATGATGTACAATGTTTTACTATGATGTACAATGTTTTACTATGATGTACAATGTTTTACTATGATGTACAATGTTTTACTATGATGTACAATGTTTTACTATGATGTACAATGTTTTACTATGATGTACAATGTTTTACTATGATGTACAATGTTTTACTATGATGTACTATGATGTACAATGTTTTACTATGATGTACAATGTTTTACTATGATGTACAATGTTTTACTATGATGTACAATGTTTTACTATGATGTACAATGTTTTACTATGATGTACAATGATGTACTATGTTTTACTATGATGTACAATGATGTACAATGTGTTACTATGATGTACAATGTTTTACTATGATGTACAATGTGTTACTATGATGTACAATGTTTTACTATGATGTACAATGTTTTACTATGATGTACAATGTTTTACTATGATGTACAATGATGTACAATGTGTTACTATGATGTACAATGTTTTACTATGATGTACAATGTTTTACTATGATGTACAATGTGTTACTATGATGTACAATGTGTTACTATGATGTACAATGTTTTACTATGATGTACAATGTTTTACTATGATGTACTATGATGTACAATGTTTTACTATGATGTACAATGTTTTACTATGATGTACAATGTGTTACTATGATGTACAATGATGTACAATGTTTTACTATGATGTACAATGTGTTACTATGATGTACAATGTTTTACTATGATGTACAATGTTTTACTATGATGTACAATGTTTTACTATGATGTACAATGTGTTACTATGATGTACAATGTTTTACTATGATGTACAATGATGTACAATGTGTTACTATGATGTACAATGTTTTACTATGATGTACAATGTTTTACTATGATGTACAATGTTTTACTATGATGTACAATGTTTTACTATGATGTACAATGATGTACAATGTTTTACTATGATGTACAATGTTTTACTATGATGTACAATGTTTTACTATGATGTACAATGTTTTACTATGATGTACAATGTTTTACTATGATGTACAATGTTTTACTATGATGTACAATGTTTTACTATGATGTACAATGTTTTACTATGATGTACAATGTTTTACTATGATGTACAATGTTTTACTATGATGTACAATGTTTTACTATGATGTACAATGTTTTACTATGATGTACAATGTTTTACTATGATGTACAATGTTTTACTATGATGTACAATGTTTTACTATGATGTACAATGTTTTACTATGATGTACAATGTTTTACTATGATGTACAATGTTTTACTATGATGTACAATGTGTTACTATGATGTACAATGTTTTACTATGATGTACAATGTTTTACTATGATGTACAATGTTTTACTATGATGTACAATGTTTTACTATGATGTACTATGATGTACAATGTTTTACTATGATGTACAATGTTTTACTATGATGTACAATGATGTACGTTTTACTATGATGTACAATGTTTTACTATGATGTACAATGTTTTACTATGATGTACAATGATGTACAATGTTTTACTATGATGTACAATGTGTTACTATGATGTACAATGTTTTACTATGATGTACTATGATGTACAATGTTTTACTATGATGTACAATGTTTTACTATGATGTACTATGATGTACAATGTTTTACTATGATGTACAATGTTTTACTATGATGTACAATGTTTTACTATGATGTACAATGTTTTACTATGATGTACAATGTTTTACTATGATGTACAATGTTTTACTATGGTACATGATGTACTATGATGTACAATGTTTTACTATGATGTACAATGTTTTACTATGATGTACAATGTTTTACTATGATGTACAATGTTTTACTATGATGTACAATGTTTTACTATGATGTACAATGTTTTACTATGATGTACAATGTTTTACTATGATGTACAATGATGTACTATGTTTTACTATGATGTACAATGTTTTACTATGATGTACAATGTTTTACTATGATGTACAATGTTTTACTATGATGTACAATGTTTTACAATGATGTACTATGTTTTACTATGATGTACAATGTTTTACTATGATGTACAATGTTTTACTATGATGTACAATGATGTACTATGTTTTACTATGATGTACAATGTTTTACTATGATGTACAATGTTTTACTATAATGTACAATGATGTACAATGTTTTACTATGATGTACAATGTGTTACTATGATGTACAATGATGTACAATGTGTTACTATGATGTACAATGATGTACAATGTTTTACTATGATGTACAATGTTTTACTATGATGTACAATGTTTTACTATGATGTACAATGTTTTACTATGATGTACAATGTTTTACTATGATGTACAATGTTTTACTATGATGTACAATGTGTTACTATGATGTACAATGATGTACAATGTGTTACTATGATGTACAATGTTTTACTATGATGTACAATGTTTTACTATGATGTACAATGTTTTACTATGATGTACAATGATGTACAATGTTTTACTATGATGTACAATGTTTTACTATGATGTACAATGTTTTACTATGATGTACAATGTTTTACTATGATGTACAATGTTTTACTATGATGTACAATGTTTTACTATGATGTACTATGATGTACAATGTTTTACTATGATGTACAATGTTTTACTATGATGTACAATGTTTTACTATGATGTACAATGTTTTACTATGATGTACTATGATGTACAATGTTTTACTATGATGTACAATGTTTTACTATGATGTACAATGTTTTACTATGATGTACAATGTTTTACTATGATGTACAATGATGTACAATGTGTTACTATGATGTACAATGTTTTACTATGATGTACAATGTTTTACTATGATGTACAATGTTTTACTATGATGTACAATGATGTACAATGTGTTACTATGATGTACAATGTTTTACTATGATGTACAATGTTTTACTATGATGTACAATGTGTTACTATGATGTACAATGTTTTACTATGATGTACAATGTTTTACTATGATGTACAATGATGTACTATGTTTTACTATGATGTACAATGTTTTACTATGATGTACAATGTTTTACTATGATGTACAATGTTTACTATGATGTACAATGATGTACATTTTTACTATGATGTACAATGTTTTACTATGATGTACAATGTTTTACTATGATGTACAATGTTTTACTATGATGTACAATGTTTTACTATGATGTACAATGTTTTACTATGATGTACAATGTTTTACTATGATGTACAATGATGTACAATGTGTTACTATGATGTACAATGTTTTACTATGATGTACAATGTTTTACTATGATGTACAATGTTTTACTATGATGTACAATGTTTTACTATGATGTACAATGATGTACAATGTGTTACTATGATGTACAATGTTTTACTATGATGTACAATGTTTTACTATGATGTACAATGTTTTACTATGATGTACAATGATGTACAATGTTTTACTATGATGTACAATGTGTTACTATGATGTACAATGTTTTACTATGATGTACAATGTTTTACTATGATGTACAAGTTTACTATGATGTACAATGTTTTACTATGATGTACAATGTTTTACTATGATGTACAATGTTTTACTATGATGTACAATGTTTTACTATGATGTACAATGTTTTACTATGATGTACAATGTTTTACTATGATGTACAATGTTTTACTATGATGTACTATGATGTACAATGTTTTACTATGATGTACAATGTTTTACTATGATGTACTATGATGTACAATGTTTTACTATGATGTACTATGATGTACAATGTTTTACTATGATGTACAATGTTTTACTATGATGTACTATGATGTACAATGTTTTACTATGATGTACTATGATGTACAATGTTTTACTATGATGTACAATGTGTTACTATGATGTACAATGTGTTACTATGATGTACAATGTGTTACTATGATGTACAATGTTTTACTATGATGTACAATGTTTTACTATGATGTATAATGTTTTACTATGATGTACAATGTTTTACTATGATGTACTTTGATGTACAATGTTTTACTATGATGTACAATGTTTTGCTATGTTTTGTTATCTCCTTGACATGAGTGGTTACAGTAGCTTACTTCAAATCCTACTGTGGTTGTTTCATGGGAAGAAGTTATCCAGCAGGCTTGTGGAAGGTCAGTGGTTCTACCTGTGTGCCTGTTTGTGCATTAAATATGGCCGAGAGGCACCCGGTCTTCCTCCACCAATAATGGCTGGAGAGTTGCCATATGACCGAAGCTGTTGGTGTGACTTACATGCAAGACCCTCAAAAATCCAAAACAATCTTTTGTTTCAGTGAAATGCATGGATGTTTCACCAAGGCTCTCCATTTACTATTGAGGGCAGAGAAGTGGCCGGAGACGATCAAACTGCTGAACGAAAACAGAGATAAATGTTCGCAGTTTGGTCTGCTCTATCAAATGACCGTAACAGCTTTAACAAAGGTAATACAATACCCTGTGCTGTCAGTTCATCCGGGAAATGTAGTATTGAGACTATGGCCTTACTATTGCATGTTCTTATGCCGGTGTCATATAGAATATTGACCCCCCTCAAAATAATGACCCGCGGGTCATTATTCAGCCATAGAATATTGACCCCCCTTGCGGAAAAATGACCCCCCTTGCAAATAGCAATATATAGTGGGAAAATATTGAATTTATTATAATTAACTGTTAGTTAGCACTGTTTAAGGCCTAACAACATATATTTTGATTTAACGATGTACAGAATAACATAAATATATTGAATCTGAAAAAGAAGTATGCAGATAATTTGTCTCTTATCAATTTCTAAAGATGATCATGAGGTGGTGGGTGCTGTATAATTAGGAGGTTCACATAATGCATAATATTTACACAGACAAACATAAAACAAATAAGAACAATGACCCCCACCCCCTATGTATAGACTACAATTATGAGAGGGTCACTTTTTGATGCCATGGAATAATGACGCCCTGGAATGGGTCTCTGTCTGTATCATTGCACTATCCTCCAAAACCTAAATGACTTAATCTCTTCAGGAGGCGTCGCTCATATGGGCGTAGTGACGATAAAAAATGTAAAACACACTCACGCTATGGATGCTTCTACAGCAGAAATTGATGTATATTTCTTTAACAAATTTAATTAATATGTTATCCACTTATTATAGCAAACTATTCTTATGTTTAATCATATTCTCTTAATCTTTCCAGAAAATGTGCACAATTATGTAATATGTTGTTAACAATTGTAATTCTGACTATTGTGGATCATATTAAGCCTTATCTTCTTTGCCACAGGTGTGAAAAGCAATAAAACCTTATTTTTAGGGAACAATACCAATACACTGGTTACATGTTTTATATCATTCATAATAAGTAATATTTTAATATTGTATGAGCAAAGACAGACAACATTATACTTTATAACGTGTGCCTCCTATCTATTCAGTGCAAGAAACTGTTCCATGCATACATGTATAATGTGACCCCCATAATGTAGATTATCTGATTGAGGGTAGGTCACTGTTCCATGCCATAGAATAATGATCCCCCTATATGTAGATTATCCGAGTGAAGGCAGGTCAAACTTCCAATGCCATAGAATAATGTCCCCCTATAATTATGTAAACTATACGAGTGAGGGGGGTCACTTTTCCATGCCATAGAATAATGACCCCATTATGTTTACAGTAAACTTTACACAGTACGAGTGACGGCGGGTCACTTTTCCATGCCATAGAATAATGACCCCCCTATGTTTACACAGTACGAGTGACGGTGGGTCACTTTTCCATGCGATAGAATAATGACCCCCCTGTGTGTAAACTATGAGTGAGTGGGTCACTTTTCCATGCCATAAAATAATGACCCCCTGTATGTAAACTATATGAGTGGGTCACTTTTCGATGCCATAAAATAATGACCACCCTATGTTTACACAGTACGAGTGACGGCGGGTCACTTTTCCATGTCATAGAATAATCACCCACATAATTATGTGTAGATTAAATGAGTGGGAGGGGCTCACTATCCATATCATAATCACCCACATATGTGTAGATTATATGAGTGGGATGGTGTCACTATCCATAGCATAGGATAATCACCCCATATGTGTAGATTATATGAGTGGGAGGGACTCACTATCCATAGCATAGGATAATCATCCCCATATGTGTAGATTATATGAGTGGGAGGGACTCACTATCCATAGCATAGGATAATCACCCCCATATGTGTAGATTATATGAGTGGGAGGGGGTCACTATCTATATCATAGAATAATCATCCCCATATGTGTAGGTTATATGAGTGGGAGGGGGTCACTATCTATATCATAGAATAATCACCCCCATATGTGTAGGTTATATGAGTGGGATGGGGTCACTATCTATATCATAGGATAATCACCCCCATATGTGTAGATTATATGAGTGGGAGGGGGTCACTATCTATATCATAGAATAATCACCCCCATATGTGTAGATTATATGAGTGGGAGGGGGTCACTATCTATATCATAGAATAATCACCCCCATATGTGTATATTATATGAGTGAGAGGGAGTCACTATCCATATCATAGGATAATCACCCCCATATGTGTAGATTATATGAGTGGGAGGGGGTCACTATCCATATCATAATCACCCACATATGTGTAGATTATATGAGTGGGAGGGGGTCACTATCTATATCATAGAATAATCACCCCCATATGTGTAGATTATATGAGTGGGAGGGTGTCACTATCCATATCATAGGATAATCACCCCCATATGTGTAGATTATATGAGTGGGAGGGGGTCACTATCTATATCATAGAATAGTTTTGCAATAAGCTCAAAGACGAAATCTGCAGACTAATTGGCATCGACCATCGCAGGACAAGTGCATATCACCCCCAAACAAATGGTTTAATGGAAAGATTTAATCAAACACTTGTCCATACATTGGTAAAATATACCAATGATGAGCAAAATAATTGGGACAACTTCATCCATCCCGCTTTACTGGCTGATCGGTATGGCATGGAAAAGTATCACTCATATAGTTAATATACTGGGGGGTCATTATTCTATGGCATGGAAAAGTAATATACTGGGGGGTCATTATTCTATGGCATGGAAAAGTGACCCCCCTCACTCATATAGTTAATATACAGGGGGGTCATTATTCTATGGCATGGAAAAGTGACCCCATTCACTCATATAGTTAATATACAGGGGGTTCATTATTCTATGGCATGGAAAAGTTTCTTGCACTGGGAGGCACACGTTATAAAACATAATGTTATCTGTCCTTGCTCATACAATAATAAAATATTATGTATTATGAATGATATAAAACATGTAACACTGGAAGTGTGACAGTTGATTGCAGTACTCCAACAATAAGGTTTTATTGCTTTATTATGGGGATGTTCACACCTGTGGCAAAATTAGTTAGCCACACCAGTCACAATTATAATGGTTAACAGCATATTATATAGTTGTACATATTTTCTGGAAAGTTTAAGAGAACATGCATGAATATGATAAGAATGGTTAGTACTGTGCTATTTTATGGTATTTATTTTGAGCTGCATGGTTTCAAATACCAATTAAGTTGAGTGACAGTGTATGTCTTTTTTCATACATAAATTCAATATAATTTTATTGATAATTTTATAACTTATGCAATTATTAATAAAATATATTGATAACATTGTTTTTGTAGGCTTTGGGGATGGGGGGGGTCATTATTCTATAAGGGGGGTCATTATTCTATAATAGAATATGGACCTGCGGGTCCACCGGCGCCGTAACAAAAAGTGTTAGTAAGTGCTTAATCAGAAAGTGCTCATTAGAAAGGATACAGTGAATAGACATATTTTTAAGTGTTTTTTATAAAACTATGTACATAATTGTGGCAATTTATGCAAAGTATATTGGGGTAAGGACAGATACAGGGATCAGGGCCTTGAAGGCGTCCACTGTGTCTGCGGCATATATGGTGGGCGGTAGCATGTTCCACTGAATGACGGCTCTAGGATAGAAAGAGTATTTGTACAAGTCTTTAGCTGCGTGTATGTGTTTGTAGGTATAGGTGTTACTGTGCCTGGTTCTGGGGTCTGAAGGAATAATTAGATTACAGGGTGGTTGGATGGCAACTACATGGTGGATGATCTTATAAAACATGATGAATCTGGTACGGATTCTTCGAATTTCCAAGGTGGGCCAGTTAAGGGTAGTGAGCATATCAGTTACAGAACTTGTATTGTGGTAGCGGTTGGATGTATAACGGGCTGCAAGGCGTTGTACTTTCTCAATCTGACCAATTTGGCTTTTGGTATGTTGATTATCTTTCAAATATTCTCTATTTGGAGGAACAATTACAATTATAAATAAGAATTGTCGAGGGCTAGAATCTTTCGCAGTTTTTAATTTACCCAAAGTCGGTGAAAAAATGTATAAAAAGGTATCAAATTGGCCCAAAAAAATTATATAGGTGGCTGACATTTAGAAAACGCCGAACCAGCCGATTTTGACCGAAAATATTTAGGTGATGTTTTGTGACCCACTTATAAAGACGGGACCCCGAGTTTGAGCCTTAAATCAGCTGAAAATATACCTGTCTTATAGGCGAGTAAGTACGGTATTAGCAATACACACTTAGGTGACCATAGCCAATACCTGTTCTAAATAGTACTTTTTGGTGCACTATTATTTCAACAGTTATTTATGGGAGCAGCTTGCAGTGGACTGGCAGACATAACTGCTTTACAATTTTAAATAGCTTGTTGTTTATTATCTGCTGAGATGTGTTACTGTAATGCATTATTTGTGATATTTCAGAAGCAAGTACTGCATGTGTATGCAGATCAAATATTCTCTCTTATGCCTTCCTTTACCTGGTGAGTTTCATTTTGCAACTTTGAACATCTCTCGATTTATTAAACTATACATGTACACTTGCTTGATGTTTTATTTGATTGCTTGTAGGTTTACTGCACATGTATGTATTACAGAAAACCAGCAAACAATTTCTTGGGAATCATTTTCAATACAGGGAAAGTGTATGCAATTAGTTTCCACAGAGACATAGCACAGATTTATACTTCAAATCTCATGGCTGTTTTTGCAAATATTGCTAAATCTTGTTTTCAATATATAGTCTTTTGTATTTAACATAGTTGTATTAATTGTACAACGCAAAAACCTAAGATTTTCAGAACCATATGAAATATATGCGAAGTATTTGCAGCTTGAAATATTGAAGAAGGCAGTTGATAACATGTTTGCAATGCTTTAGAACATTTGCAATGCTTTAAAACTCGCCACCTTTATTTACTTAAAACATATATTCTTAACTGAACCAAGAAAACAAATTTGAAGAAGTTCTAGGAGAATACCTCTATAAGCTATATAGCTTTCGGTTCTTCATGTATCTAAATTTTGGATACAATGTATATGTTATAGCATTGTTTGAAATGACCTATGTTTAATCTAGAAGTGTTTTTATAAATGCTCTCGGTATAATTTACCACTGTCATACATAGTAACCAAAACAGCTATGTGGTAGTTGAGGCATTTCTATACTGAGTCAAATAAGAAACGATACATGGTATAAACACATATGTATTTTAATTACTAAATAAGCAATTCATCTGAAATATCGTGTACCGAGATTAAAACATATGAGACAATGTTACAAGTTTAAAATTCGATCATACCATCATTATCTGTTACGTTGTGGCGTCATTTGTGACTAAGGGGTCAAGTGGAATATTCACACAATAGTCAATACCGTGTATGACCTCCATTGGCATCTCTCACTGCAATGCAGCGCCGTCGCATGGAACGAATAAGTGTCAGAATCTCGTATTGGTCAATGTTGTTCCACTCCTGACGCAGAATATCCCTCAGTTGGTGTAACGTCGCCGGCTGACGGAGTCTTACACGACGGTCTAAGATATCCCATAAATGTTCTATCGGAGACAAGTCTGGTGACAATGCTGGTCACGGTAAACGTTCAATGTTCCCCTGCTCCAATAATTGAATGGTTATGCGTGCAGTATGGCATCTGGCGTCCGGTTGGACCAGTGTGACGCGTCGATTGACGTTAAGAATGGCAAAACAACGGACGTAATAATTTCATCACAGTACCGCTGTGCGGTTAAGTTTCCGTCAACAATAATCAGTTGTGTGCGGCCGTCGAATGTGATGCCGCCCAATACCATTACGCTACCGCCTCCAAACCGATCCACCTCACGTACACACGCATCGGCGTAACGTTCTCTCTGTCGACGGTAAACTCGAGCCCTGCCATCCACACGCCGTAAACAGAAACGCGATTCATCACTAAACATAACGGAATTCCACTGTAAGCGAGTCCAACGTGCATGTTCACCCGTGTACTCACGACGTTCATTCCAGTGACGTCGCGTGGGCCTGGTGTACGGATTACACGTTCAGCGAGTCTGTTCCGAACTGTTTGAGCACTGATTCTATTGTTGGTCCTCCCAGGAGTAACGATGGCGGTATGAGTAGCGGGCAGGAAGCGGTCACATAAATGTGACGTCAGAATATGACGGTCCTGTTCTGGCATCGTCACGCGTGGTCGACCAGTACGTGGGCGGTCGTCAGTTGATCAACATATTCGGTACCGTCCAAGTAGACGTGTGATCGTGATCCGGGACACACCGAGACGATTAGCGACATCGTTATGACGTAAACCAGCTTCAACCATCCCAATTGCTCGCATTCTCGCATTTTGGTCGGGTCTGGGCATTTCTTTTGAGGAAAATGCAGATCGTTTTGGTGTTTTTGCTCGAAGTAATTACAATATGAGTACAACAAACTGGTTTGTGGATCTATCTATGTATAGCAAATCGTGTTCCTCGAGGATCACGTGCAAAACGTAAAATCGGCGTGTATATGGAAGAAATATCATAGTCATACGTCACTCCAAACTGAAAAGTGGTGGTTTATCACAGGCTTTTATATGTTTGCATCTTTTTCGTCAAATTGGTTTGGTATCGTTTCTTTTTTGACTCAGTATATATGGTATATCCACTTGTCCTATCATATCTCTGGTTTATAATTGAAACATGTCTATAAATACCATCCACGTGAATGACAAATGGTGGTATTTGTTAATAGATTCACGGGGCGATACGAAATGGTGGTCTTTACTAAACATATAAATGATATAGAAACACATTGAATGCTTTGTTTACATTGGTTTCAGTGCCAGTAATGTCGTTGAAGGGTCAAAAGGGGAGCTGGCTACTACGGCAGTTTTATGTGAATGTCCGAACGACATATCTGTGGAATCGGTCAGGCCCCATCTGATCAACTGTCTGCATACACACAACATAGTGCTTTGAAGTGATAATTTGAATATGCCCAAGTGGTTTTGGAGAGCCAGGAGGCATGCAGTGTATATACTGTTCATCGGTCACATTGGAGAGCCAGCATGCAGTGTATATACTGTTCATCGGTCACAATACGGCCACATCTCATCAACAACATAAATGGAATGATGCCAAGAAGTATTTGTACATGGAAACATTACTTTTCTACAAGGATGACATTCATATGAATTTGACTGAAATTTATAGCACTGTAGAACAAGTATGTACACCATTGTTTAAAAGAAATATTAGTCAAAATAAGAAATTAAATAGCCCAAAACCCTGTGCAGAAACCATGGAATGATGATGAAGTAAGGCAGGACAAAATCACTTCTATATATGCTTGAATGATTTTAGAAATGATGAATATAGAAATCAAAGGTAGAAGTATATATAATTAGTATATAATTAGAAGGAAGAATAGTCGTTATGATGTCAATCCAGAAAGTTAGAGACAATGAGGAATATTGGAAAATGTTTTATGTGGTATAAGGAATTATGTGGAATTATGTGGTGTGAGGAATTATGTGGTATGTGATATCAGATACCCCTTATAGGCAATCCAATGCCAGCCACAGTATAGCAGCAAGGTCATGACGTAAGATATATCCTCTAGTGTCCTCAAATCGTGATACCTTCGTTTTCGTTACCCCGTAAGTATTTACAATACTGCACGCGATCGGTGTTTCCTGACGTCCCCAATCAGGAATAGATAGTGTCAAAGGTCATTTTCCATATTTGGCAACACAAATGCTCCCTATAATCCTTGGAGGCGTAAGAAATCGGTTATTTTCCTTGGATTGGTATAAAACATGCTATCTTTCATAATGCATCACCATTTATCCATTGGATTTACTGCAAAATAATGACCATTTCCAGTTTTGTTTTGCGTCGTCTGATTTGTTTACCTACCTGTCATTTAATGTGAAGGTCAAAATAGACTGGGTTACAATTTTAATTAGTGTAAGGGGGGATAGTTTTGGAGACTTCTCTTATATTGATTTGAGGTCCATCCAGTGGTTTACTGTCATCGTCAACTAAACGATGTGTCCTGTAGTGTAGTGTACTTAAAGGAAAGCGAAATTACAGGCAATATTTACCAACAGCCCTTACAAATGGGCATAGTGTGATATATGTGACCATTGGACCCACCTCATTTACTGTTCAAGTCATGGTTTACAAGAATAGGTGATGAATTCAGGTGTCCATATTGTGAAAATGCTTGTTAAACTGTGAAAATAAATATTCATCAAAATAATAGAAATTATCATTACGCTGCATAAAACGTGTTCGTTTTATATTTACACCCATTCGATGTTACGCAAAATGGATTTTCTGAAAGGTCACGAAAACTCCGGTACCAGTCACCACAGATGTCGGTTTCGGGTCATGGTAAAAATGACAGCACCCGTTGTTATTTACGTAGTTATATTCATTTCTAATTATTTGGAATAAAAGAGGAACGTTACTTTATAAGATTCGTTTTGTTGAATGTCGATCATTTCTTGTCATAACGGAAACCGGAAACTCGAGGGTAATTTATTGATGTCTTGTCGTTGTACATTTGCGAGAAATCAGATATGTAACGTTATAAACGTCAACTAAGTGCTTTAAAATGCCCCGTGTCACAATGTGTGATGTTGTTTGATCACTGATCAGTGCCTCGTTGAATTTAGCGCAACAAAATGAACGACACCTAAATACAATGGGGAAAATGAAACAAAGTGGATTTATGATGTCGGCTCTGGAGATAATGTTTTCATTAACCTTATTTCATTGTAAATTAGTAGAATAAATAAAACACGTAAAAATATCTGAGGTTCGTAGGTTAGGTGGGACGGCCCATGTATTGCTAGAAACCAAGGAGTTTAATCCAATCAATTGCTAGAAACCAAGGAGTTTAATCCAATCAATTGCTAGAAACCAACGAGTTTAATCCAATCAATTGCTAGAAACCAACGAGTTTAATCCAATCAATTGCTAGAAACCAACGAGTTTAATCCAATCAATTGCTAGAAACCAACGAGTTCAATCCAATCAATTGCTATAATATGGACGAGTTCAATCCATTCAATATCATATCAATCCATATATAAGGGAGAGGATACATCCATAGGGAGAGGATACATCACTAGGGAGAGGGCACATCCATAGGGAGAGGATACATCCATAGGGAGAGGGTACATCCATAGGGAGAGGATACATCATAGGGAGAGGGCACATCCATAGGGAGAGGGCACATCCATAGGGAGAGAATACATCCATAGGGAAAGGATACATCATAGGGAGAGGGTACATCCATAGGGAGAGGGCACATCCATAGGGAGAGGATACATCATAGGGAGAGTGCACATCACTAGGGAGAGGATACATCCATAGCAAGAGGATACATCATAGGGAGAGGATATATCATAGGGAGAGGGCACATCACTAGGGAGAGGGCACATCACTAGGGAGAGGATACATCATAGGGAGAGGATACATCATAGGGAGAGGATACATCATAGGGAGAGGATATATCATAGGGAGAGGATACATCATAGGGAGAGGATACATCATAGGGAGAGGATACATCATAGGGAGAGGGTATATCCATAGGGAGAGGGTATATCCATAGGGAGAGGATACATCATAGGGAGAGGGTACATCACTAGGGAGAGGATACATCCATAGGGAGAGGATACATCCATAGGGAGAGGGCACATCCATAGGGAGAGGGTATATCCATAGGTAGAGGATACATCCATAGGGAGAGGGTACATCACTAGGGAGAAGATACATCATAGGGAGAGTGCACATCACTAGGGAGAGGGCACATCACTAGGGAGAGGGTATATCCATATGGAGAGGGCACATCACTAGGGAGAGGGTATATCCATAGGGAGAGGATACATCCATAGGGAGAGGATACATCCATAGGGAGAGGATACATCCATAGGGAGAGGGTATATCATAGGGAGAGTATACATCATAGGGAGAGGATACATCATAGGGAGAGGATATATCATAGGGAGAGGATACATCATAGGGAGAGGATACATCATAGGGAGAGGGTATATCATAGGGAGAGGGTATATCATAGGGAGAGGGTATATCATAGGGAGAGGATACATCATAGGGAGAGGGTATATCATAGGGAGAGGATACATCATAGGGAGAGGATACATCATAGGGAGAGGATATCATAGGGAGAGGGTACATCATAGGGAGAGGGTACATCCATAGGGAGAGGGTACATCCATAGGGAGAGGATACATCATAGGGAGAGGGTACATCATAGGGAGAGGATACATCCATAGGGAGAGGATACATCATAGGGAGAGGGTATATCATAGGGAGAGGATATATCATAGGGAGAGGGTACATCATAGGGAGAGGGTACATCATAGGGAGAGGGTACATCATAGGGAGAGGGTATATCATAGGGAGAGGGTACATCATAGGGAGAGGGTACATCATAGGGAGAGGATACATCATAGGGAGAGGATACATCATAGGGAGAGGATACATCATAGGGAGAGGGTATATCATAGGGAGAGGATACATCATAGGGAGAGGATACATCATAGGGAGAGGGTACATCATAGGGAGAGGGTATATCCATAGGGAGAGGGTATATCCATAGGGAGAGGGTATATCCATAGGGAGAGGATACATCATAGGGAGAGGGTACATCATAGGGAGAGGATACATCCATAGGGAGAGGAGATACATCCATAGGGAGAGGGTACATCCATAGGGAGAGGGTATATCCATAGGGAGAGGATACATCCATAGGGAGAGGGTACATCACTAGGGAGAGGATACATCATAGGGAGAGTGCACATCACTAGGGAGAGGGCACATCACTAGGAGAGGGTATATCCATATGGAGAGGGACATCATAGGGAGAGGGTATATCATAGGGGAGGTACATCCATAGGGAGAGGATACATCCATAGGGAGAGGATACATCCATAGGGAGAGGGTATATCATAGGGAGAGGATACATCATAGGGAGAGGATACATCATAGGGAGAGGATATATCATAGGGAGAGGATACATCATAGGGAGAGGATACATCATAGGGAGAGGGTATATCATAGGGAGAGGGTATATCATAGGGAGAGGGTATATCATAGGGGAGGATACATCATAGGGAGAGGGTATATCATAGGGAGAGGGTACATCATAGGGAGAGGATACATAGGGAGAGGGTACATCATAGGGAGAGGGTATATCCATAGGGAGAGGATACATCATAGGGAGAGGGTATATCATAGGGAGAGGATACATCATAGGGAGAGGGTATATCATAGGGAGAGGGTATATCCATAGGGAGAGGATACATCATAGGGAGAGGATACATCATAGGGAGAGGGTACATCCATAGGGAGAGG